>MJHO01000098.1:487500-800311 GCA_002076135.1 Xerophyta viscosa | reverse complement strand
TCGATGCAGGGACTAAAGAATCTAGAAGTGCGAAAGGAGAAGTTGACCTTTAGATTTGGCAACAAAGCAAGAGTTGCTGCCGCTGGCTGTAGGGACATATGAGATCCGATTGCCTACCGGAAGAGTACTAGAGCTTAGGGATTGCGTATTTTGTACAGCACTTAGTAGAAATTTGATTTCTGTTTCAACTCTTTGTAAGAGTGGTTTAATTCGTATTGAGAAACAATAGTTGTTCATTTTCATTAAAACGAGTTTTTAGGTTCTGGTACATTATGCGATGATCTCTATTTCATTTGATACACTTCATGAAGTGTAAATGTGAACAACCTATAAAGAGGAATAGAGATAGTGTAAACGAGACGTATCTCTGGCATTGTAGACTTGGTCATATCAGTGAGACAAGACTAAACAAGCTCTACAAAGAGAGGTTAATTGAACCGGATGTTTATGAAACATACCCTACTTGTGAGCCTTGTCTTAAAGGAAAAATGACCAAATCTCCATTTACTGGACATGGAGAGAGAGCAAAAGAGTTGCTCGAGCTAGTACATACTGATGTATGTGGACCCATGTCTACGAATGCCAAAGGTGGCTACTCTTATTTCATTATATTCACGGATGATCTCTCTAGATTTGGATATGTGTACTTAATAAAGTACAAATCCGAATCTTTTGAGAAATTCAAGGAATATAAAAAATGAAGTAGAGAAGCAAACTGGAAAGAGTATTAAAGCACTACGATCAGATCGTGGAGGAGAATACTTGAGTACAGAGTTTACCGAATATCTCAAAGAGAATGGGATTCTCTCACAGTGGACTCCCCCTTATACACCCCAGTTGAATGGAGTGTCTGAGAGGAGAAACAGAACCTTGTTAGACATGGTTCGTTCTATGATGAGTCACACTACACTTCCAGTTGCTTTTTGGGGCTATGCTCTAGAAACTGCGGCGCACGTACTAAATCGGGTTCCCAGCAAATCCGTGGATACGACCCCATATGAGATATGGAGAGGGAAGAAACCTGGTCTTAAATTTGTTAAGATCTGGGGTTGCCCTGCTTATGTTAAGAAACAGTATCCTGATAAGCTGGAAACAAGATCGGAAAAATGTTTTTCATTGGCTATCCAAGAGAGGGTCTTGGATACTATTTCTGGCATCCACAAGAACAAAAGGTGTTTGTTGCCAGAAATGCAGTATTCCTTGAGAAGGAATTCCTGCTAGATGGTTATTGTGGAAACGAAGTAGTACTTGAGGAAACTCAAGGGCTAGAAAATAGCATTGATCCTGTTCCTGTACCCGAAATAGTAGTGCAACCAGATGTGCCACAAACTGTTAGGAGATCTACCAGGAAGCGAAAGCAACCTGAAAGATTGGTTTACATAGCTGATGAAAACCAAGAAGTGCAAGTCATACTGGATGACGAGCCAAACTCCTACACAGAAGCTATGCAGAGTAGCGACAGCGGGAAGTGGCTAAAAGCCATGATTTCCGAAATGGATTCCATGAGTACCAATGAGGTTTGGGACTTAGTGGATGCACCTGAGGGAGTGAATCCCATTGGGTGCAAATGGGTCTTCAAGAAGAAGATCGGAGCAGATGGCAATGTAGATACCTACAAAGCCAGACTGGTAGCTAAAGGCTTCAGACAGAAGCAAGGGGTCGATTATGACGAGACCTTCTCACCAGTAGCGATGCTAAATCCATTCGGATATTACTTGCGATAGCTGCATACCATGACTATGAGATATGGCAAATGGACGTAAAGACGGCATTCCTAAATGGAAACCTCGAAGAGGATGTGTACATGACACAAACCGAGGGCTTTATCTCTAGTGTGAGCGAAAGCAAGGTATGCAAGCTAAAGAGGTCATATACGACTTAAGCAAGCCTCTCGAAACTGGAACATCCGTTTTGATGAGACAGTCAAATCGTTTGACTTTATCAAAAAATGAGGATGAACCATGTGTATACAAGAAGGTTAGCAAGAGTGCTATTACTTTCTTAGTATTGTATGTAGATGACATACTACTTATTGGAAATGATGTTCCAATGATGCAGTCAATAAAAGTTTGGTTGTCACAGCAGTTCTCCATGAAGGATTTGGGAGAAGCTTCCTACGTCCTAGGCATTAAGATCTATAGAGATAGATCTAAGAGGATAATAGGATTATCCCAATCGAATTATATCGATAAAGTGCTAAAGCGGTTTAGCATGGAAAATAGCAAGAAAGGGTTCTTGCCATATAATCATGGAATTCAGCTCTTTAAAAGAATGGCACCGAAAACGCCAGAAGAGAGATCGCATAAAGAATATCCCATATGCATCCGCAATTGGGTCTATTATGTATGCAATGTTGTATGGCGGTGTGGTTAGTTGGAAAAGTTCCAAGCAACCGACCGTAGCAGACTCAACTACAGAGGCCGAGTATATTGCTGCTTCAGAAGCAGCAAAAGAGGCTGTTTGGATGAGAAAGTTCATTACTGAACTTGGAGAGGTTCCAGGGATACAGGATCCTATGCCGTTGTTATGTGATAACAATGGGGCTATTGCGCAAGCAAAGGAACCAAGGTCTTATCAGAGATCCAAACACATTCTGAGGCGCTTTCATTTGATGAGGGAATTAATTGAAAGAGGCGAAATCAAGATACAAAAGGTTGACACAAAAAAGATAGCATAGCTGATCCTTTTACTAAGACACTTTCTCAAAAGACGTTTGAGAGCCATTTCGACAAGATGGGCGTGAGACGCATGTGCGATTGGCTTTAAGTGCAAGTGGGAGATTGAAAGAGTAAATGCCCTAAAAGCCAATAATATTGGATATTTTGGCGAACATATTTTGTAATAAATCCTTTTTGATTTACTTGATTATGGTTATCTATTTATTTATCGCATCGTCATGTTTAATATGTTGTATGAATGTATGTGATAAACCCCATGGACTAAGGCGACAGAATTAGGATCATGATAGTTGATCATGAAATGAGACCTAATGTCTTATAAACCTAAGTCCAGAATGTTCTTAGTCATAGGTGCATTGAGTAGGGGCTCAATGTCACCGGAAAGACTAATACACAGCTTGCTTGCTCATACGATGAGAGTAGTGATCTCATTACTACGCGTGTAGTTGACACTGAAGCAAGTGTGTAGGTGCTCATTGGATGAATGAGTTCACTGAACTGACTTACCCGAAGAATACCAATGGAGTCTGTCAATGGTAATTCTTCAGTGTGATAGTTATGCCTTGATCCTCAGACTTGAAATTATCATAGTATCTTATGTGTATATGATTTATGCTTTAGTGTGTTTCCAAGTATAGCTCAGCTGTACAAGGAACCATCTTGGTATAAATAATAGCACATGAAGATAGATGATAATCAATAGAGAATCTGTCACCTCCTATGAAGGAGGAGAACATCCTATGTGTCTTTGAATAGAACTAGCTCAGAAAATCCTTGGCCGAGGTACGATGTGAATTAAGAATGTTCTTAATGTCACAGACGAGCGAATCTATTAAGACAGATACTATTTGATTGAGCTATATTAGAGTTTGACAGATATCCATACTCTAAGCTCATTCGGGATGTTAGAAAGGAACAGAAGGATTATAGGGCATGGGAACTATTCACACAAAGGTTTCAAGTGATGAATATTGATATTCATACCACACGGGTGGTCGTGGCACGTTGCTAGACGTTAACCACGATCTGTGGATAAATATAATTAATTGGTTGAATTAATTATTTGTTAATTAGTTGAATTAACTATTTATTCACTACCGGCGTGGTACTGAACCTAATGGGTCACACGCAAATGAGACACGATCGCGAAAAACCGAATTTTGTACATGAGGGGCTGTTTTTGCCAAAGTCCTATATGCTTGACCTAAGGTTTTGCAAAATACAGAGGTGCTGTTTTTGCAAAACAGCAAAAGCTGGGATTTATTATGTAATATATGGAGATATATATATACATGTACAGGGTTATCTTCCTTAATCGATCCGAAGAGAGAAACGGCGCCGCGGCTGAGGAGAGTAACCCTACGCTAGCACGGCAGGCATCTCTTCCTCGTCCGGTAAGCCACCTCCTCCTCCGGCCAACGACGCCGGCGAACGAGTCGCCGGCAACCGCTTCGGTAGAAGCTTGGAGCTTCAAGCTTTCCGGCCGACTGCACGAGCTTCCTACATCTAACCGGCGCCACGGGGTCCTGTCATCCTCTTCTCCGGCAGCCTTTGACGAAGACGTCGAGCGCCGACGGTGGTGACGACGTCCGAGTCCCGCGTGCAAAAGTTGCACCGAGCCGACGGCAAGGAACTCCGATCACGGCTGCGGTTGCTTCGGCGACTTGAGGAGACGACGGAGGCAGCGGTCAACAGTTGATCCAAGGTCGCGCCGGCGTGCGTAGGTGGTGAAGCTCGGACAGCGGTTGGCGGTGGATCGGTTGCAGCCGAAGGAGAAGGAGAAAGAAGAAGAAGGCCCTTTTATGAACGGGCCGGCCTGGATTGGATCCTAGGCCCAAATCTGATTTTAATTAGATTAAAATCGATTTCGGTTTCGCGAGCGTCTCAGCGTGGACTAGCGTTAGAGGCCGGGTACTTTCGCGGCTCTATTCATCAGAATCTGAGAACTATTACGTGGCGTGTTCGACCCGCCAAGGTATATCGATAAACTCGTACCGCGTTAGTTGCATGATAGGATCGCGTAATAAATTAATCAGATTAATTTATTATATCATGCTTATTTTACATGCGATGTGGATGTTTCGATTATTATAGCATACCAATGTGATCCTGTATTCGGGTACACGGGGCTTTTGTATTAAAATTTTTAAATTTCCGCTGCGCATCTGATGTGGTATTGACCCCGATAACCCAACAATAGACACTGTAGTACTTATTGATCTATACCAATTTATATATGCACATACTTGAAGTTCAAGTATATGCAATATATGTGTGAAGTGCGGCTAATTCAAGTACATGCAATATATATGTGAAATTCGGTTAATGTCATTTCTTTTATAATATATTGACATCCATTACAATAAAGTTCTAAAATCTCTACAAAATCTTTTTAGATTTCACTTCCATTGAATACATGCCACTTCGATATTTTTCTTGCACAATTAGGAAGTTGTTTATATATGTATACAAACATGAATTTAATTTAGAATGCTATACATTACAGGTACATATAATTTGAGGGAAAGGATGAGGATGATGAGTACTTGGTCATGAAGCGGCAAAAAGATATCAATATTTTGACGACACATATTAGAGCCTTTTTATTTCTTTATGTATGTAATGCATTTGTATTATTCGCTTTTATACTTTGTAAATTTTATAATGTACACTCACTTTTACATATTATAAAAGTAATTTCTTTCAATTAAACTTGTGTATTTGTTTATATATATATAGGTGTCGGCAAATAATATTTAGAGATTAGGAATAGTTCGCTTTTTTTTTTTTTTTTTTTTTTTTTTTTTTTTTTTTTTTTGAAGCCAACTTTAGTTACCCTTTATAACAAATTGACGTAAATATAGTGTTGGCTGCTAATAGCTTCAGAGGCTAACGTAAATTGGTTTTAAAAAATATATTTTTTAAAGCCAACAAATGATAGCCTCTAATGCAATTTGCAACCAATATTATATTGGCTTCAGAAAATTTTAGAGGCCAAATAAAGTTAGCTTTTAATATATATTTTTCAGAAGCCAATGTAATATGACTTCTAAAATGTTTTAAAGCCAATTTTATGTTGGCTATTAATAGTTTTAGAAGCCAAACAAAATTGGCTTTTGAAAATATATTCTATTAGAAGCTAATTAAATTGGCTGCTAAAGTATACACTTTCAAAAGCCGACTTTCTAGATGGCTTCGCGAAGCTTTAGTGGCGAATTTTTACAAGCCAACCCCTAGACGGCCTCTATGAGGTTCGTTGTTTGATTTTGTTTTGTTTTATGAATTATGTTTGAATTTATGAGATGTGCTTGGATGTATTTTTGTTGTCCGTGAATGCGTGTTCGGGCGTACCCACTACAAGAAATTTGGTCTTTGGAAGCCAACTTTTTAAAAGCCACCTTTTTTTTGCTTCTAAAAATGACTTTCTAAAGCCAACTTACAGTTGGCCGTAAAAAAATTTATTTTTTGAAGCCAATTTTAACTTAGCTGCTAATAATATATTTTTCGAGGCCAAACTATTTTGTTGGTATTTGATTTTATAACATTTTAAAGCCAAATTATTGTTGGCTTTGAAAACTATATATTTTTAAGGCCAATACTTAGTCAGCCTCTAATAAGTTAATTTTTTGAAGCCAAATTAGGTTTGGCTTTAAATTTCTAACTTTTTGAGATCGAATACTTAGTTGGCCTCTAATAATTTAATTTTTTTTGAAGCCAAAATAATTTTGGCTTTAAAATTCCTAACTTTTTAAGGCCAACTAATTAGTAGGCCTTTACATAATATTTTTTTGAAGCCAATATAATTTTGGCTTTAAAATTTCTAACTTTTTGAGGCCGATGTTTAGTCGGCCTCTAATAATTTGACTTTTTGAAGCCATAATAATTTAATTGATTATTCCAGTGCTTGTTTTATTTTTGAATTGATTTGGAATTTAATTGAAATTGATTCCTGCGTTTTGGGCTAATTTGGCCCCAATTGAAGGTGAATATCTCGAAATACATTAAAACTCTACCACGACTCCGAAAAATACCCCAGAACACCCCAGCACAATCCCGAACATCCCAGAACACCCCAGATTTTTCTGCAAATTTAGAACATTTTTAGTTAATTTTTAATGTATTTCGAGTAAATTAAATCATAAAAAATCAAAGAAAATGCCAAAAATTATGAAAAAATCACAACTCACTCGGAAATAAAAGAGAGTTATTGTAGATATATTTTGCAAACTTGAACAATTTTAAATATTTTTGCTTTCTCAATTAATGAAGTAAGCATCACAAAATATACTCGAAATATATTAAAATTCTACCATGACTCCTAAGAACACCCCCAACATAACCCAGAACACCTCAGAATACTCCAGATTTTTTTTACAAATTTAGAACATTTTTAGGTAATTTTTAATGTGTTTTCAAGTAAATTAAAACATAAAAAAATCAAAAAAAGACAATTATTACTAAAAAATCATAGTTCACTCGACAACAAAATAGAGTTATTATAGATATATTTTTGCGAATTTAGATCATTTTAGATAATTTTTAAATATTTTTATTTTCTCAAATAATGAAGGAAGCATCACAAAATATACTTGAAATATAATGAAATTCCACCATGACTCCTAAGAATATCCCGGCACAATCCAGAACACCCCAGAATACTCCAAATTTTTCTGCAAATTTTAGAACTTATTTAGGTAATTTTTAATATATTTCGAGTAAACCAAATCATAAAAAATCAGCAAAAATGCCAAAAGTTACGAAAAAATTACAGTTCACTCAAAAATAAAAGAGGGTTATTATAGACATTTATTTTACGAATTTAGAATATTTTTAGGTAGTTTTTAAATATCTTTATTTTCTCAAATAATAAAGAAAGCATAACAAAATATACTCGAAATATATTGAAACTCCACAACGACTTCTAAGAACACCCCAGAACATTCCTGCACAACCCAGAACACCCCAATTATTCTGCAAATTTAGAATATATTTGGGTAATTTTTAATGTATTTCGAGTAAATTATAACAAAATAAAAAAAAATAAAAAAATATCTATAATAACCCTTTTTTGCTTCCTAGTGAACTGTAATATTTTTATAATGTTTGGCATTTTTTTTTTATGATTTAATTTACTCGATCAAAAAATTCTATACTTTTTAAAATTGCTATAAAAAATTTCTATTTTTAAAACTTATAAAATCACTCTAATATATATATATATATATATATATATATATATATATATATATATATATTTGTGTGTTCTATATTTTTAGTATTCAAACTCTTTTAAAATAAATATATATTTCGGAGCTCTAAAATTTTTATAAACAATAAAGGCTTCAAAATTTTAGAATATTTATTTAGAAATATTTTTAATATAAAGGACATCAAAATTTATTGCTATCATATTTAAAAAAAAAAATCAGTTAAAATTTGAAAGACATTACATTTATTTAAAAAAAATGGTTAATTTCATACTAGTTCTTGATTTTAAAATAGACCAATCAGACCGTACATTTAAAATCCTTACAAATAAGATCATATCTCGAAATTCATATTAGATATATTTTAACTATTTTTAAAAAAAAATTATATTTAAAAAAATAAAAATATTTTTAAATAGATAATTTAAAGCATCAAAGTCTTTGCAGGTGTAAAAGTAATTTACTAATTCGCTAATATTTTAGAATATCAGTGTATCTATTTAGAATTTAAAAAAATTAAATAAAAAAAATGTTTAGTAATTTATAAATATTATATTTAAAATTTTGAATTTATAAATGGATATTAAAATATAAAAATAATAAAAATTTAAGTAATACGAAATTTGAGAAAATGATACGGAAGTCTTTAAAAAAATAAAAAATTAAGCGAGAAAAAGGATGACAGTTGGTGGTGGTACGGAAAATTCAGTGCTGAGTTCTTCTGAATAATGAGTGAATTACTGATGAGAGCATGCATTACCAATCATGGGACGTCGAAGTGCTACGCGGTCGGATTTGTACAGATCCTAGCCGTTGAAATATTTATTTATTTTATTTATTGAAATAAATATTTAAATAAAAACGCAACAAATCTAAATGAAATAATAATTTAAAAAATAAAGGGAAAATGAGTTGACATAAAGCTCAGTTGCTTACAGATTCAGAGCATTGCAGGGTAATATTTTGCAGTATAGGTTATCTTAAATTGTATTTCGCATAATTGGGTTTGTTTAGTTTATTTTCACACAACAACCCTGGTCTTTAGTGGAGCGGTTGATTTTCGGATTCTTGTGATGTAGCTTATTTCGCACAAGTAAATATCACAAAATTAATAATTTGTAAAATTTAAATACATTAATTTTTAAATAAAAATATTAAATTAGTTTTGGAGAGTATTTTTATAGTTTATCAAAATATTTTTTAGCTCATAAAAATATTAGGATAGGTCATCTAAAATTCTTCAGTATAACATTATTATACAAGTACTAATAAAATTACAATAACTGTTTGAAATAATAAAGTAGCTATCTGAAATATTTTTAAATATCTAACAAATATTTTCAAAAAATTTGAAAAGTTGAAAAATAATTTCTATGAATTTATATATATATTTGACATTATTCTTTTTTTCCATCCAAGACAGTAATTGGAATGAGTTTTGAATTATACTGAGTCATCTAGTTTTTTAATATAATTATATGTATATTGACCTATAAAAATCTAAATTTATTTTCTTGACCTTGGTTGTCCACTTGTCCTGAACTTCTACCGCCTCATTTTGTGACCTAAACTTGGTGGCTCAAAAAAAAAATTTACCAAAAAAAAAAAAAAAAAAATTTCTGTCCGCGGAAAAACCGTGAGCTCCTCTAGAAATGCAAACCATGCGGGCCCGGACAGGCCCACACATTTGGTGCGGGCTACAGGCCGGCGGCTCGGCCCGTCCCCTTGGTTATGCTGGCGGCCCCCCCGAGCCGAGCCGGCCTAGATTTTAAAAAAAAACATAATAATGCGTGCGGGTTGCCCGCGGGCCAGCCCACCCCGTCCCGCGTGCGCAGGCTGATTTTGCCAACCCGACTAGCATGGCCGATGAGGCGGACCAGCCCGCGGCCCGCACGTCCGGTCACACGGGACGGAGCAGGTCAGACTGCGGTACGGACCGCGGGTTGCGGGCTACTTTTGCAACACTATGCTTCTCCATTAAAAGGAGGGAAAGAGGGACATTGAGTTAGTACTACCTCTGCATGCATCTCTAAACATCCCCACAGTATCCATAAATAACCCAATCCACAACGAACTTAGAAAATGATGACCCCCTCTCGCACTTTCCCATTCCCGAAGTTTCTGGACGAACTAAGCCGCCGCTAATGTCGACAGCAGCCACGGCCACCGCCGGCAAGAGGGCGGCGATGCTCGCCGAAGACGCGCCGTGGCGGGCGGTGCCTCCGGGGATGAAGCCGCTTCCTAGAATACACCAGAGCCCTTACTTTAATTTAAACAATGAGATTTTGCATTTGTTATAATTGATAATTTGAAATTGCATTTTTCAACCCCTCTCCCTAACTTCAAAATGGTGTTTTTATGCCACTTCAAACAATTTTATTGTATTGTTGCAAACTTGCTATGTGCGTATTTTTTTAACTTTTAATTTTTGGCATATTTGGCTTGAAATTTTATTTTGCATTCTTTTAACGTTTATATGCTTGTCTACTAGTACGTTTAGATATATGGCTTTACAGACAGAGTGTTCTACCGAAATCATCTTTTTTCGAGACATAATTATGTATATTTTATGTTTATTAGATTTTATTTAGCAGGACTAATTATTGGATTAATGGTGGTCTTTTGTATTATATAAAGAATAATGCTACATAATATGGTGCCAAGCACAGAAATCATCACGAAATCATATGAGAAACGCGTCTTTCATGTGGTTCCATGATGATTTCAATGCTCGGCTCCGTGTTTGTTTCTCATGTGATTCCATAATGATTTCCGTGCTCGGCTCACGGGTCCATACATAAAAACATCTAAGCTTAATGAAACATATGATACTTGTAGTAGGCATTTTTTGTTTGGGAAAAAAATATATCAGCCCCTACTATATCAGACCGTGTTACCCCAGGGCGCTACGTCTGCCGGACCAGGAATTGATTTATACGGGCTCCATTATGATTGTCCATCTGGATTAGCATATTTTCGGTGTCTGATTTAACAGAGCAATAGTCCTTACAAAATAAATTTTTTAAACATAATTGCATATATTTTATTTATTTCGAATTATATTTTGGCGGAACTTACTATTGAGAGTTGTAGATCTTATCAAAATCAATAAATTTTATTTACAATTTTTTTAAAAAATAATTATAAAATTTATCTTTTATTTAAACACAAGTGAAATATTACTTACGTGATATAAATAGGGGTAATTCCAAATCAGCCCCCGTAATTTCGAAACTGCCATATCAGCCTCTAGAAACGCATTTTCAGGGGCTGATATGGACCCGATTTCGAAATAGGGGGCTGATTTGAAATTATCCGATATAAATATTTCATTATAAAAAAAATTCATATTATTATTATTTATTTGGCACAGAAACCACCTCCAATATCACCTTTTATTTATCCAGACTCTATGGAGGTCACATCTACATACATCCGCTCACTCGGAGTATGTTTTTTTTTTACGGATAATTATATATCAGTCCTCTTTTTTGGAGGGCAAATAAATTAATCTCTAAATATATATTTTTAGAAATTGGTTTGTTTGATTTCAAGATTACGAGGTGTAATGTAAAAAGCCTTTTTTTTATGCATTCGACATAATTCGAAATCGTACCTCGTTTGAATTTGATGAGAAGTATAACTGTTCGTGCAGCACCGCCGGTCGCTTTCTGTCATGGAGATGCGCGCCGGGAAGAAGAAGAAGAAGAAGAAGAAGCAAGGGCAACGAACAAACAACAGCGTCTTTTCTCCCGCTCGCTTTTCCTCTTCCATATCTCCGTGTCCAATTTCAAACCTCGTAAGAAGAGAGAGAGAGAGAGAGAGAGATGCTATCTGCCATGGCGGTATGTTTGTTGGGATAATGTGTTTTTAACCCCTGATTTTGAAATTTCTTTCCGTTCAGTCCCTGTAGTTTCACATTTTTATTTTTAGTCACTACATTAAAATTTGTGCAACGTCGTTTCGACTACTGTATTAGTATTTTTTGAAAAAACTTTCAATATAAATATTATAAATTTTGATTAGATCTATAACTTTTATATTCAATATTTTTTAAAAAAAATACTTTTAAATAAATTTGGTGCTTCGAATTATTAACGGGTTTTGAATCCGACCCGTTAATCCGTTAAAATTTCAAAATTTCAAAATATCTATTTATAAGTATTTTTTAAAAAAATGTTGAATATGAAAGTTATAAATCTCATCAAAATCTATAATTTTTATGTTAAATTTTTTTTCAAAAAATACTGATACGGTAGTCGAAACGGCGTTACACAAATTTCAATGAGGGTCTAAAAGAAAGAGGTGAAAATGTAAGGACTAAACGGAGTGAAGTTTGACTTCTAGAGGCCGAACAAACATTGCCCCATGTTTGTTTTCTTCTCTGTAACTCTGTTCTCAATGTTAGGTACATTGGAGAGAAGAGAATCCATGGGAAAGTGGAGATGTAAGGAAGAGAGGATGAGTACAAGCAAAGAGGAGGAATAAGATAACCTCTTCAGTTTCAGACCTGAAAATAATTTATTAAAATTAATTTTTATTTTTAAATAATGAGGCGAAATCTTTTCTATCTTAATATCTAATATTATCAAAAATACTATTTTTTAACCACGATCGATCCGTCCGTATTAGAACGATACCAGCTAAAAAATAATATTCCAACATGATGTATACCTCAAAGCCGGGCGTAGAGTACTACTGTCATGTCTAACCACCATATTAATAACTGCAGTAAAAATTCGCTAGAATTGTCTACTCTCTTTATGACCGCTCAAGTAAAATTTTAACCTTGTGCTTCAAAGCACAAGCCATACTTTTAAATCCATGAGCATGAGACTACTAAAATTATAATAAATATAGTTAGGATATTTACGACGGATTATAGAATATAGTTTTCCTAATAAAAGTAAATATCTTAACTCGGCTAAAACCATAACTTGCCCCTCACGAATGGCAAATCAAGAGTTTAAATTTTAATAACACCTAATTAGAATGACTTTAAACCTTATCCATTCTGTTTTTTTATCAAAGTGTGTGATAAAAATCGAACTCGACGACCATACAAAAAAAAAAAAAATTTATCTCAAACGCAGCCGAATTATATAAATATGAAAATATATAGAAGATTTATCTTACTTTTATTTTTTATAACACATCCCTGATATCGAAAGACTAAAACTTTTCTTTTAGTAAAATAAGAATTGATACCATCCATATCTTATCTGTTATGAATTCACCTTCTATTTCATAGAAAATAACACAGATCTTCAAGACTCTGAAAATTAGAAGGCCGGTTCGCTTTGTGGACACATAAGCACCACACGTGTTTATAAGTTACGATTGTCGACAGTGTTTTAAATTCAAGTTGGCGAGCAGCATGCCACCCAGAACGTCTCGGAGCCGGCCGAAGCTGGCACTGGAACGGTAGCGGGCCAGCCGGTCAGCAACGCTTTTTTTCTTTTTTTTTTAATAGTCGTTCGTTCACCTTCCTCGTTTTCGCAAGGAATATGAAAGGTCGCATCGATGAGCGCGACTTTTTTTTTCGGCGCGCCGCCACCGATGCGACGGCTGGTACCGGTCGCGCCGGTGGCACGACTTAAGTGGTCACGCGCAGAGCACGCGACCACTTAGGTTTTTTTTTAAGTAAAAAGCTTAAAAATAACTTTTAAAATATAATAATATCTAAAAATAATATTTTATTATCGACACAGCACGGTCGACACGTCTCGAATTTGAAATTTTCCGAAACTCAGCACGAAACGGCATTTAGAACCTTGATTGTCACACGAAACCCTCTCCATAATAATCTCCAAAAGAAGAAAAAAATGAAAAGCATCTAGAGATATAGTAAGAGGAAATATACCTAGTCCATTTTCTCGACATGTCATCATCCTACATGTTATGATAATATTTGTTAAATTTTGAAATATGATACTTACTAGGTAGACCGACTTTTAGAAATTCAAAGTAAAAAATATGAAAGTAAACTTGTAAGAATGTTCGCAATTTCTCAAAAGATTTTCAAATTTTAAAAGTTAATATGTCTAGTCAGCACCATAATTTATCTTGACATGTATAATGATGATTTATCCACTAAATATAAGTACTATCTTTAATTTATACCATGCTCACAGTCAGGTTGTTATAAGTGAAATGTTATCAAGTAAAATAGTACAACTACTTTATCTTACGCAAATAAAGATTTAGTAAGCAACTTTATAATAATTTGCAATTACCAACCAGGATTTATCAACCTCCCATAGCTGCACCTTTTGATGCTGAAGATTTCAGTAGAGACCTTTCCGCAGATTCATTAGGAACCACAGCAAGATGATCCTAACTTTCCGGCACCAGCACCGGTGGCTGGGTCTGCCTTATTGATATTTACCGTCTGGGGCTGGATTAACAAAATTGTCAATATCGAAAGCTCGATTTGTAATTTAGAATACTTAATCATTTAGAGAGGCCAAATTACCTCAGGTTTAGAGTCATTGGTTTCAGCTAAGCGCTGCTTAATGTCTCTAGCAATGGTGAAGAATGCTTGCTCCACATTTTGATTTGTCTTTGCACTCTGCATAAAGATGTATACTACATCAACGCATTAACAATCGAAATAATATCGGACAAATGCTAAAGTTGCGAAATTTTCTCAAGAAATTCAAGCATAAATCGAACTATATGTCTGTCAGAGACGTTTTTGAGCTTTAGCAGCATTCTTAAATACATTGTCGTCATCCCGTTTTCCGGCTCAAGCCAGGAGAAAACTACCTGGACACGATACCCAGGCGAAGCAATCCGTTGCATGTAGGAGGCACATGTGCGAGCAACCGCTGGCGGTTTATCCTTGATAGAAAGACGAGGAGTTGAACACAGAAAAAGTATTGTTTCTGAGACCTACCTTACTACTGCGACACCCTGCCACCAACCTACCACAGCTCTAACAGTATTGCTTAAATGGAAGTGTTTCGATCCCATGGGGTCGACTGCACCGTATTACGGCGCAGTCGACCCCTTAAAACACGTATATATATATTTATTTTGCAAAAACTTACAACATGAAAGTTGTAGATCTTGATAAAATATGAAACTTTCATGTTGAAAATTTTTCTAAAAAATACTTCTAAACAAGTGTTTTGGAGTTCCGAAACTTTACACTTTACAGGTTCCGAAATGAATTTGCAAAATCCGTTAGGCTTCCGAGCCCCAAAATACCTACTTATAAGTATTTTTTGAAAAAACCTTTAACATGAAAGTTTCGTATTTCATCAAGATCAACAACTTTCATATTGTAAGTTTTTGCAAAAAACATGTATTTCGACCCTACCGGATCGGCACTCTAAATGGAAGGCGTATGTAGTCACTTACAGTTTCAAAAAATTTCATGTTGTACTCATCAGCTAGTGCTTGGCCCCTTGATGTTGGAACAGCCTAAAACAAACAAACAACATAGGATCACACACAGTATTAAATAGGGGTGAAAACGAGCCGAGCTGCTCACGAGTAGCTCGGGCTCGAACTCGTTTAAGCTCGGCTAGAGCTCGAGTCGAGTTCGAACACGGATTCAAACTCAAGTAATTAAGCGAGCCGAGTCTGAGCATCGTGTTACTCAGCTCGTTAAACTCGCGAGCCTAAACGAGCTTTTCTATTTTATTCAAGTATTTTTTACAATAAAATTACTTAAACGAGTTCGATCTCGACTCAAGCTTGATCTAATTCATACAATCGAGCCAAACTCGAGTCGTCTCGAGCTTGATTCGACTCAAGCTCGGCTCAGTTGATACAATCGAGCCGAGTTAGAGTCGTGTTTGAGCTTTAAATTTTGCGAGTCAAATCGAGTTCGAGCTCAGCCTTTAAAGCTCGTCGACCTCGCGTTTGAGCTCGAGCTAAACTAATCGAGCCGAGCTTGAGTTAAGTGGTACTCAACTTAAACTCGGCTTGTTTTCACCCCTAATATTAAAGGATCAAGCTTTCGCAAGGTCATTGAAGTATACCCGTTTGCTTTCTTCCATGTCAGCTTTGTTGCCGATCAAGATTTTATTGACATTATCGGAGGCGTTCTGTTCAATGTTCCTAATCCAATTTCTTATGTCTACATCGTTCGAGAGGAAAACATTCAAGCTTAATTTCATGAAAAGCATAATGATATAAATAAGGTACTGGAAGGGGAGGAGAAAAACACAGAGCATAACATGACAAGGATACTGTTGAAAGAAGATTCATCAGTGACATCATATACCAGTAGAATTCCCATAGCACCCCTGTAATAAGCTGCACATGTACAAACCCATATAGAACTCAAGGGCAGAACATAGAAATTCAGCAGAATTTAAGCCAATATTTTGTTGTATCGTCAAGAACGGCATCAAAAAGACTAATCCAAAGTGGAATAACATCCACAAACTCCAATACATATGTATCCCACAAGACATGAATCTATTTATGCAACATTGTGCGAACACCATAGGCACACTAACAAATAAATATTAGCAATTAAGTAATTTTTCCTAGATTTTTAAAACTCAAATTTTTTTAACAAATTGCAGAAAAGCTTAATCACCTGTTGTTATCGTGCGGAACCTTTCTTGACCTGCCGTGTCCCATATCTGCAGCTTGACACGCTTCCCATCAAGTTCAATAGTCCTAATCTTGAAGTCAATCCTAAAATGACATCCAATATGACACAAGAAGCATGCCATCACAATGATTATAGCAATAGTAAAACTTAATACCACCAATTATAGAAACATCGTCAAAGTTAAGTTCCATCACAAATTACAAACCCTATGGTGGTGATGAAGCTAGTTGTGAAAGAATCATCTGAGAAGCGTAATAGCAAGCAACTCTTCCCCACCCCTACATAAGAAATGAAGTAACACTGAGATATTCACCAGGAACAGTGCACCTTAGACTTAAACTGAAGGCTGTTCGATCTCATGATACTGGAAATGTGCAGCTCTAAGCATGAAAATTTTGGATACAACTGCAATATGCCAACAATTGTCATGCGATAAAATGTAAAAGTGAAATTGGCAGATTTCTCACGGTTACAACCAGACCCGATAAAAAGTAATACAGCTCAAAACGACAACTGGGTAATTAGATTTTCATCAGTTTAAGAAAACCTGGACTATTTCGAATAGAAATAAATAAAAACTATCTTCTCACTAGGCATATTCCGATATTCACAAAGATCGAACGCTTAGGGCCGAATCTTTTTGTCCAGGTCAGTCACCTCATCAAAAATACCAAAGCTATGACATGTCCAGGCTCGATATGGCCTATTGAGCTTCAAAATTGCTTTTTTTGCTTTTTTTTTTTATTTTATCACGTGCAACATCTCATGCTGCCCGTGTGCATCCATCACTCTCTTTTCATCTCTCTAGATCTTACTCTTTCTCAAGATTCTTAACAAAATAAATCAGAGTTCCATTAAAAGATAATAAGAAAATCATGGTTAGATGATTCTTCCCTTTCTACACACACTCTTCTATAAAAAACAGCTACATGTGCCTCCTTAGGTAGCTTCTTTTTGTATTCACAATAAGGATGGGTGAGATTCACCTCTCACAATGGGTGCTAGGAGATGGCGCCTAGAGATAGGTGCAATCCAAACTCTTGGATTAGCAGCAGCAATCCACAACCTTCTTATCTGCTACCATTCGTCTCAGTTCTTTCGCTATTGATTGCAAGCCACTCAATCCAAACTAACCTAGGAATAGGGCTAGCCACATTCGAGCTGAACTCGAAACATTGCAAATGTTTTCAACGAAAGATCATATAACAAGCTTAGGAGAGAGATTTATTTATAGTTGGCAAATTAGATTAACGCCTAACGGGACCCCATCCCCTAAAACCGTTCCATGTAGCACTTTGAGGACATACTTGGACGGGGTGAAAAATGATGTTAAGATGTGTAGGTTATTGTGTCCAACCTAGGGGTGAAAACAATTCAAGAATTCGCTAATGAAATTCAACAGTGATGAGTATTTGGATTCTTGAGCAGCCCTAGTTAACGCGCAGGTATATCCATTCCCATTTCCATTCCTTGATTGAACCAAAAACAAAACAACCGTACAATAACAGAGCATGGATCCTCTCCATTACTCTTCTTCTTTAAGTTCCCTCTATTACTTGATTAAAACTGATATTTAGACACATTTTTTTAAAAAAACTTTCAACATAAAAATTGTAAATTTTGATGAGATCTACAACTTTCATGTTCAAAATTTTTTCAAAAAATGCCTCTAAATATATGTTTGGGACTCCAATCTCTTAACGGGTATAAACGAATTTTATAAACTGTTTTCAAAGCCGTTATTACTTCGGAGCCTCAAAACATATATTAAGAAGCATTTTTTGGAAAAACTTTAAACATGAAAATTATAGATCTCATCAAAATGTATGACTTTCATGTTGAAAGTTTTTTTCAAAAAATATATCTAGATATCAGTTTGAATCAAATAATAAAGAAAACTTGAGGGAAGAGTAATGGAGAGGATCCATGCCCTACAATAACATTCCCAATTCTAGTGCATTCTGACTCAATGAGCATTCCAATTTCAATTTATCAACCTAACATCATAATAGATTGGATTAGCGCCTATTTTGCTCGGGTGAACAGCTCCAAGTCGCCTCAGCAAAACAGGTCTTGCCACCTAGCATCTTTAACACATAGATTTGAAGGATGGGATGCTTATCTAATGTATTTAGTTTGTAATACTACATCAAAGATTCATATACCTAAATTGACCGATGATATTTTACGTTTAATAACATTTTTTTTTCAAAAATGTAGTTTGTCGACTAAGTCTTTTCATATCATGAATAGACTTCATATCTGTTCTTGACAACTCATAGTGCTTCCATTGCTAGTGTGGCTTCTCAAACTTCCTCATTATCCTACAAGCAGACATTCTTGTACGCAGAAGAAACTATACATTTGAATGAGTTACAATACAAGTGACAATTATCTGTTACAAACATAGAGATTAATGATAAGCAGAGATAAATAATGCTTTTCTAACCTGCTCTCTTTGACTCGGACCTAGCTCAACCAGGGAAGAACAATGCACGACACACAAACTAGGTAGTAACCATAATCTTATTACCACAAGAAAATCAATAAAAACAGTTGAATCGAAATTATGATCTACATTGATCACCATTTAACAACTTCTCAATTACTAGCAAATAATTTGGAGATGAAAAAGATGCGGAAACGTTTTACCGCTGTCGCCGATGAGGAGGAGCTTGATCAAGTAATCGTAATCAGCGCGAGCCCTCGCCGGCGCCGCCATCGTCGTCGCTCCTCCGCTGATCGAGCTCTGCGTTCTTCTAATTTTGATCTTCTTTCACCAACGAGATAATCTAATATTAAATCATTTAATGATGTAAATAGTAGAACTATGAAAATACACATAAAATTCACATATATTTTCTACTAAGAACGCAGTGGATCACCTTTCCTGTTTGAGCAAGAAATAGAAGAAATAATAGATTTTGTTAATAAATAATATAAAGGAAAACTTTCATTCAGCCCCTTCTTTTTAAACCTCTCCTCATTTAGACCCTCTAATTTTTAATTTAGTTTTTAGTCCCTCATTGAAAATCGTGTCATATTATTTTGACTGTTGTGTCAGGCTATTAGCTTTTTTTGAAAAAACTTTCTAATATAAAAATTATAAATTTTGATAAAATTTATAACTTTCATATTTAATATGTTTTAAAAATATATAGATATCTTAAAACTATAAAGTATTAACGGATTTTATATACACCCAAGCATTTATTAAATATTATTGAACACAAAAGTTGCACAATTCATTAGAATTTATATCTTTTATTTTAAAAAAAAAAATTTAAAAATATTGATATAGTAATTAAAATGATGTAGCACGCTGATTGAAGAGGTGCTAAATGGAATACCGCAAATTGTAGGGGCTGATCGGAAATAAATTTTTCCTTATAGGAGCTGAATGAGAAGTTCTCCTAATATAAATTTAATAAATTACATATCACATGTAATTTACAATATCAATAAATATAGATACTATCACATATCAAATATAATTTATAGTTTAAAATTTTGTAAAAATGGTCACTTTATTTTAAAAAAAATATATAAAAATGGTGAGCACTAAATACCAGCCTTAACTTAAAAGATCAGATTTTTAAAATCGAAAGTATTTATTCTTCTGGGATAAAAGCAATGATAATCTTTAGGAGTTATCGATTAGCAGCATAGGCGATGCAGCTAAATAAAAAAAAAAGTATATATATATATATATATATAATATATATATATATATATTATAATATATATAATTTTGTACATTACTTTTATCTGTCAATATTTAAGTCGAGTGGTTTTGAGTACATTTATTTATAATTAAGGGGCTGAATTATTTACATGTTTTGAGTACTCCAATCCAAATATTACGATATAATACTAGCAACAACAATACGATATAGCAATGATAATACTATATTAACAGTATGAAATATTTAGGAGTTTTCAACCTAGAGAAGCTTATTTTATTATTTTTTGTCGAATTCTAATTTAAATAAAGTTTGAAAATCAGAACTGATTTTAAATTACCCAATTTATAAATCTTTACATCCCAAATCTTTTTGAATCTGGCCTCTGGGCATTCAGTGGCTTGGGTGCTCATTTTATCAGCATCCGATCGTGGATTTAAATTACAGCGTCCGTAAAATTTTAATTTTATAGAGTGCAAATCAGTGAGCATATTTATGAAAGGTCCAAGCGCTAGATAGAATATATAATTTTTAGTCTGATATATGACTGATGCTAGAGTACGTAAGTCATATATAAAAGCTTGATAGTAAAATTAAAATAAATATTATTTATAAATTAATATATTAAAATAATCGTAATTTTTTTATAAAAATAAAAAAAAATCATTTCCAATCGTTCAAGGTACCACCGTGTTGACTTTCATGCTTGCTCACGACGGAGCTCTACAACACGCGTCTCTCGTCTTCCACCACCAAACTCAATCTTCGCGCGCATTTCAACGTACCTTTAGACCTGCAGCAGTGACGAGTCACTGTCCATGGAGATCGATCCACAGAAAGTGGAGATCATCACTTCCAAGTGGGAGTCGCGGCGGCGCCACTTACATCCACCAACCAATTCCGCGATAGCGCGTCCACTCCACCGCCGGTGGTTCTCCGACGACACGTGGCAACTCAACACGAACGTTCCAGAATGCACGTCTATTTATACTCTCTTACGTTCTCTCTCTCCTAGTCCAGCACGGAGAAGTGAGCAAGCAAAGAGCTAGCAATGGCTTACACTGATCCTAGACTCCGCGCAACTGTTTTCTTGTTGATGCTTTGTGTGCAGATGATAGCAGCCGGCAGAGCTGCATTACAGGCTACTGGCGGCGGAGGCGGTGGAGGTGGCGGCAGCGGAGGCGGGGGAGGAGGAGGTAAAGGGTCTGGATATGGTTCGGGCTATGGTTCTGGTTATGGCTCTGGTTTTGGTTCTGGTTCTGGCTCTGGTAGAGGAACGGGCGGAGGTGGCGGCAGCGGAGGCGGCGGCGGTGGAGGTGGCGGACGCGGTGGCGGGGGAGCGTCTGGTTATGGTTCTGGTGGTGGGTCTGGCTATGGCTCAGGGTTTGGCTCTGGAGGAGGAAAAGGAGCGGGCAGTGGTGGTGGGGCGGCGGCGGCGGTGGAGGTGGCAGCGGAGGAGGTGGTGGTGCTGGTAATGGGTATGGTGGCGGTTCTGGATATGGTTCAGGGTACGGCGGTGGCTCAGGCTACGGAGAAGGCGGCGGCATGGGTAGCGGTGGCGGCGGAGGCAAAGGCGGAGGAGGCGGCATGGGTAGTGGCGGTGGCGGCGGCGCCGGCGGCATGCGCGGAGGAGAGGGCCCAGGGTATGGTTCCGGCTACGGCGACGGCTATGGTTCTGGTTACGGTGGCGGAGGCAGCGGCGGCCGCCATGGGTGATCGGAAAGACATTCACCATTTCATGTTGTTCACATTGGATATATATATATTATCATGATCATTTTCCATTACTTTGGTCATATGGAATAACAAGCACACACTTCATGTGCATGTATGTTCTACATGTATTTTACGTAAATAAATTAGTAAATATTAATTAAAACTCTCTATTTGTATTGTAAATTTTCAGTGATTCTTGCTTAAATAAACTTTTATCCAAGAATAGTTGTGGTAAAATAAATATTATAATATTTTATGAAAAATAAAATGTATTATTAAAAAAAAAATAATAATAATCTGCAGTTAGAGCTATCACACTTAAAAAGACTTTTATCGCATATGGTAATGCATGTCTCTTTCACCAACAACGTCAATAAAGTTGTCCATCATTTTAGCAAAGTTGAAAATAAAAGTTTGCCAATAAAGTTTGTCCATGGGGTGAAATCTCCGCAGTATTTTTGCGAAGGAAACTATTATGTACCCCATGACAGCAGTTTCCATTCATAAAAAATCTGTACTAAAATCTCAAAATATCGGTTGGAACTGGACATAGAAAATTTTCACAAGTTTAAAATCTCTATAGAAGTGTGAGCTCGTATTAGAAATTCTACCACGATAATTTCAAAAAATAAGAGGTAAAAACAACATACAATTTTCTAAAGCATTACCAACGTCAACATAATTTTTTTCCCTTTTTCTTCGAAATATATGAGAAAAAAACAATACACTTGCAAGTAAGGGTGAAAACGAGCCAGTTATTCAGGAACAGCTCAAGACTCGAACTCGTTTAACTCGACTCGAGCTCGAGTATTAGCAAGCTCAAGTCAAATTCGAGCATGAATTCAAGCTCAAGTACTTAGATGAGCTAAACCTAAGTACTTGTTATTCGACTTGTTAGACTTATAAACCTACAAAATTTCTCTATTTTATTCAAATATTTTTTTAAATAAAAAACTACTTAACGAGTTCAAAATGAACTTGATCTAATTCATACAATCGAGCCGAGCTCGATTCAAACTGGACTTGAGTTAAAGCTAGACTTGATTCAGCTCAAGCTCAGGTCAATTGATACAAACAAGTCGAGTACGAACTTAAGATTCTTCTATTTGAATCAAGTTCAAGCTCAGTTTCAGAAGCTCAGCTCCAACTATAACCATGAAGCTGCTCCATTTATCAGTTAGAAAAGAACAAAATCAACTACGCCTACGCGTTTAAGACGTGCTCGTATGAGCCTGTGATACCCTACAAGACGTTGCGTAATTATATTTTAACAAAAAAAAAAAAGGAACGTTTGCATTTTTATGTCCTCATAATCAGAAATTACAATTTGATGTCTCTAATTTGAATTTGAATTTTTATGAAATACCCCCCTTTTTTTTATTGAAAGATGAGGACGATTTCGTTATTTTAAAAAAGAAACAAACTATTGATTTGAGGGCAAATAACATTTGCAGATGAAGGAACTTCACCACCACCACCACTACCAAATATATGGGGAAAAACAGCAAATAAATCTCTTGAAACTGAAAATTGTGGCTCTAACGATTATTTATCAAGCAAACAACAACATCAACTTTTCGGCCCTAATCCAGAACAAAAATGGGCGACGCCCCAAAACACAACAAAAGCTTACCCTCGCGTCGAGCAGCAACAAAACGATGTATGAGCAAGTAGGTTTCTAGAACCTTGAACTGAGGAAGGATACACCATGTAACATTCCACAAAAGTTATCCACGTCGTTGAATTTTGTTAAACAAGCTTCCCCAAGCTAGCCTTGTGCATCGCAAAAGCTATTTGGAGAGAGCGGCTTTACCGGTCGTCAAAAGCTCCCCTACGGATTTATAGGGAGACTCCCATTATAGATTTGAACTGAAATAATTAGGTTTGAAATCATGAATATATAAGAATATCTATGAGGAGCATCGCCATAGCACAAACCCATTCTCTCACCAGTTTCCCACTACCAACTATGTGTGGTGGGAGTGAGTGTGATCCATGGTTTGGCGGATGGATGGGTATGTGATAGAGAGAGAGAACAAATGAACAATAAAAGAAAAGGAATAACGTCCAAAAGAAAACCCTTGCTTTTCAAAACGTGTACAAATCAACCCTTGCGTTCACAACTTTTTAAGAAAAAAAAAACTTTCCTACTCAAAAGTTTTCCAGACGGCTAGTTTAGTGTTGCCAATATTTGTAGTGTAGTGCTCGGACTGAACTGTTCCGAGCGAGCTTAAAAGTGTTCCGCGAAACTAACTTAGTAATTCATTTGAGGGGTTGATTTGTTCAAGTTTTGCAAAGAAAGGGTGTTTTTGACAAAACACCAATAAGAACTTTAGCGTGAGATCACTCAAGAAAAAATACAAAGGATTGCATTAGATACCTATTCTCTTTCAGTAGCGGATGAGATCTTGTTCATAATCATATGTTCAGCAATACGGATTGCCTCCCATGGTCCAGTAATTGTCACTTTCCTGTACAACGATGATCAATACAAAAGTTTAAGGTCATAATTTGCGCTGCCATGATGAAAACAAACTCAAAGAATAGCATACCTATCCGAAGTTCCAGCAATGAAATCACCTCTATCTGATATCTTAATCCTAGCTCCACTAGCCTGCAAGATCCAAATTACATGCCATCATGTAGATCTTCCTTTTAGGTGGAGGAAGAAAAGGATGTTCTTAGTAAGAAAAAGGAACATAGATCCTCTACGCCGACTCAGTGCGCACCAAATTGTGCACCGAGTACAAATTTGTGATCATATAGTGTTACTGCTTGTATAACTCTGAATAAGCTTCATAAGTTATTTAGGAAATTAGGATGTGGCAAAGAAACCTACAGTCGCTGGGCTAAAATAGTAAACAAAGACATTTCTGATCAGTACAGGGCATCTGTTTCATTCCAATAGCTTGTCAAGCAAGCCTCCAATATATCATCAATTACCAAACCAACCAAACCCATTGCTATTTGAAAAGATACTATGACAATTTACTAAATCTATAATCAATTGATGAATTATAAACAAAGACCAACTTAGTCTCATTGAAACAGTGATCATATCTGCAATATTTAACAGTCCCTATATAAGGACCCAACTTGCAAATAAGTAATAAACAGAAGAAAAAAAATCAAGAAATGAAACCGTAATATGAACCTGACTTATCTCCATTATGTTTCTGCCTCCTCTGCCCACAACAGCACCTATGTGATCATCTGCTACGCCGATCATCTTGGAATTGCTTGGACCATCAGGGCCACCCAACGTCCTCGTGGGGGGCCCTTGTGATGTCATGCTCTGATAGCAAAACCAACAAATTAAAAGAAGATAAAATATATAAAGTGTAAAGATATCATTAGTTATTTAAAGGCCTTGATTGTCAGCAAAAAGACATGTTTATCTAAGTAATCAGATCTTAAGGAAGTGGCTAACCTAGTATCTCAACCTATCCACGTTCAGGTTTGCATGGGTATCAAGACTAGAGATGGTACAAGCTCACAGGGAAAAAAATAATAATAGAATTCAAATGCCATAATATACTTTTGTGTCTATGCAAAGCATTAGCTATTCACGTGTAGTTGCCCGACAAATGCAGTATTTACCTTTACAAGAAACAGTTGATCATATATATAAAGAAAAGCAGGTATCCACTTCAGGAACGCACATAGATAACACATACTCTTAGATGTAAATCAGTGGTTTCATTAATAACAACTATGTGTCTGCATCATTATGTTCTATACAACATCAAAGTCAACTACGGTGATGCGGTTCATCCTGCTGTTGCACATCAATGTCAAATATACATCAAATCTCCTAATCTGTGCGAAGTCCTACTCATATGCAATTTACATCCATAACAACATAATTTAAAAGAAATGTGTCAGCTCTGTTATTTAATCCTCTGTTTGTGATATGTCAGGCAACCGACACCATCGAGAAAAACCAAACCAGGCCCCTTAGCTAGGGGCCATATTGCAGTTATCTAGTATCAAGAGAAAACAAAGGAATATTATCTAACTAAACAGACATGGTTAACTCTGCTGGTCAAGTTCAAATTCAACCAAACGCAAGTCATAGCTTTAAAATCCACCCAAAAAAAAAAAAAGAAAATTGGCAAAATCAACCAATTAGCAACAAAGGCCCACAAGTTCAGTAGATATCAGGGACAAATTAACAAGAAAATTTTAGTATTAGAATAAAGAAGCTGCTATAAGAACCAGGCTAACTAACCAATGACTGAACTTTAAACCAACCCTAAGATGAAAGAAAGGGACAACTAACATAAAAATTCAAAACATGCTCGGTTCTCAGTTAGATCTGAGTGTTGCTATAGAGTGAGAGAAAAAGTGCAATAATATGGTCCAGCTGAAAGGACAGTAGGCTCGGGCATCAGGTCATCAGGTCAACTCCTAAGTCTTAAGTATGTTACAAGCATCCATCATGCCACTGAATATAAAGCAGATAATCATCAAAAAATTACTAGTCTATACACTAATCATGTGGAATGGAGGTTTGTCATATATGACTATGACATGCTTGCTGGTCACATCAGTAGGTAAAAAAGAAGCTTATTGCATAACAACCGTGTATACGAAGTCCTCACCTTGTTACTTGGGTGCTTCCCTCCCACACCATTTGAGACATAATTGACTGCACTAAGTGCTACAGGTGGGATAGCATAGCCCACCGGAATACCATGAACGCCAGAAAAGTTAACACCTGCATGTTTAAATTCAATTATAAAAAAACATGTGAGACAGATGTTCTTCATCAAAAAGATCAAGTAATCAAGGTTATAGAAAGGAACATGCCGCAAGTTTAGCAAAATCTAGCAAACGCATAGGCCCATTCGTGGTGGAGATACAGTTTGCCCTTTCTGACAAAAGTTTATTCTTTTGGGACCGCAGTTAATAACATAGCATGATAAATAGTCAGCTAAAGATGCAATAAACAATGAGATGAACATTACCAAAACAAAGTACTTTTCTTCTAACAATAAAAATTTTCACCAAGATAGAGCTTATATATGTATTCAATGCATTAGCATATTTACAATAGCTCAAGCAAATGAATATAAACAGTAATTGGAGTGCCTTCAGATATGGTGACCTGTGAAAATGAGACTGCAGTAAAAACAAGCAGCATCAAGTTATTTCCCGCCATGCTAAGCATGCCATTATAATCACGGCATATTTCAGCAAGAAGCAATGCACGTAAATAAAGTGTGTTCTCCACAAAATATTGCAACTTTTCAATCTAACTCTGTTGGAAGTTAAGCTGTATATTTGGCTTTTCTAGAAGAAATAGATGAACTTGGCTATACAGAATGAAAGAAGACATAGTATTGATGCTATGGCTACCACACCTCATAGGAGAAAAAGAAGTAACAAGGGCAAGATAAACAAAAGTGTTTACTACCAAAGAAAGATTGGAACTGAAAATGCCTAGAAAATAGCTCCCAACTATGATAAACAATATAAACTTTTTTGAGATGAAGGGACTGACTACCCTAGGGCTTATGGCTATTGACCCAACCAGTACTTGAACGCAACTGCGCGAAGCAGAAAACTGTCTCAAGCAGGAGTTTTAGTTCAAGATACTGCTGATTGAGCTAAATTTCTTTGCAAGTTCCCTGACCAAACAGCGGGCAAGAATCGAAGAGACTGTCCCATTTTTAGGGGAGGTGATACCAGTTGGTTCCTAAGACAGCCCCAAGTATTTCTAAAATGTCCTTTCATATAAACGTTACTGAGAATACAAACTTGTACTTATGAAATGTCCTTTTGTATTTGTGAAATAGTTGCCAACTATTATAACAAATGTGAACAAGAACATAGGGAAATTATGATTTAATTTTAAAGTTTTCCAAATGTACTTCATCACTTAACTACATTTTGAAGATTTAACTCATACCAACAATTAACTTGGCTTCAACTCCTCAACATCCACTTATAATACCATAAAAATTCCTATGTCACTTTCGCTCCTACCCTTCCTCGCGATTCACTTAAAAGCTCGACTTAACATTACAAAACTTGCCCTAATATTGTAAGTTAAGCACCGTGCTTGTGACCCATCCTCGAATAAACAGCTTTTGCATTTACTTTCCAGTCCAAATGTGAAGTATTAGAGAATTTATCTTACCTACTGGAAAAAGATATTTTTAAAGAAAAAGGTTATTATGTAGTTAACTCTGTTTCAAGTAGGTATAGAACTACAGATGTCATCAAATTAAGACACATAAAAAACATGATGCATGCACAAAAAGAAACTTGCAAAAACGTAATAAGATTGCACAGACAAAGAAACCTGAATATGTATAAGGGGTAGCAATGGACTGCGTGTAATGAGAATCTTCTGATAACTTGGATAATATTAAATATATAGCTTGCATCTGCTCCTCAAATGTCCCTGTCAATGTAACTAGCCTATCGTGCAGCCCAACAAAGCCATTATCTTGCGGCGAAATCTTGATAGAGGCTCGGGACTCCTCAATAAATGACCTGCAAAATGTGCATATCTGAAATTCATCTAAAGGAGGGAGGGGAGCTCTAGCATGTGAGTTCTCACCGCCTAGCATTTATGCAGATAAAAAATGAGTCCATAAAACAGCAGACAATATTATAAAAGCATTGCAGCAACTGACAGACTTAAGCTAGAGAAGACTAAGATAAATAAGTAAATTATTCCTCATCTAGATATGATTAAGATAAAATACATGAACTTACTCGTCAACATCGGAACAACCCTTAGAATTTAAAGATATAAAAGCCTTCCTTTAATACACCAACTTGACCTACTTTCTACTTGATTATATAAATTTCCTAGCAGAATGTTTCTTAGATTGGAAAGATACGTCAAAGATGAAAACATATCTGCAATTGGTCCCAAGAAAACAAGAACTATGTTTATCATCTTGGATACAAAAAAAAAAAAAAAAAAAGAGACACGGAACTAAGCAAATTGTAACCAACCAGACAGATGTAGGTAATAAATTGTAACAAATTCCATGTGTGACATTTTGGTAAGGGGTGATAATGGGAATTGGAATGATAATGCTAAAGGTAATGAAAATGCATTATACCATAATCTTGTTTGTTTCAACGATGGAAAAGGAGTAAAAATCGTATCCCAACTCATTACCAAGAGAGTATTCAGGTATCAAAAATTCAATAACTCCCGTAACCTCATTCTCCATGGAATGGGAATGATTTTTCAATTGTCTCCCCCACACAATCAAACAAAATGGTTGGTTATGATTCCTGACAATTAAAACACAAATAGACTAGAATGTTGTGATTCTAATGAGTCACTTGTATTAGTTTAATAATACTATAAGCTAATAACTATTACTAAACTCAGTTATTTAATATTACAAATAGACCAAAAAAAATAAAAACACGCAAATTAATCTAATTCAGGAGTTATAGTGACTAACTAAAACCAATAAGATGCCGGGCGACACGTGCCGGATCCTATGGATCCGGTTTAGAGACGGCCGGAACGGCGATTTTCCAGCCGTACCGTCCCGTCTCGGTTGTGCCGGGCGGCACTTGGCACAGACTACCAGTGCCACCCAGTACTGCATAATCCGGCACAAAGACGGCCGGAACATCGGTTTTTTGGCAGTGCCGGACGGCACTGGGCACAAACTACCAAAACCGCCAGTACAGCTCGGCACGGCGTTATTTATTTTAAAAAAAAAAAGAGAGAGAAGGAAGAGAAAGTCGCCGTTGTCGCCGATACCTCCCCCACCATCTCCTTCTCTTACTGTGCTTCAACTGCATTCTATATCATATGTAAAAGCCCTTCAGCACATCTTGGGAAGACCCTTTTGTAGAAAAGAGATTATTGGGTTGACTCCTATCATATAGCTCTCAATATTTTTGTTATCGAGCCCAAAAAATAAGCAGATCAGCACTTATTCTTCCGACTCAAGAATAATCCCATTAGATAAACCTCTCCAAACTCAGTCAACCTTAATTGTTGCTAAATCACTATAAACAGCTTTATCTAGCAGATAACACAACATGTTTTTCTCTTTTGTACTTGAATTAATTTATGTCCTTGCGCCTATCAAGAAATTATAAGATTAAAGTCACGGACAGACTGCGATGACTAAAACGAAATCATATACTCACTTGATGGTAGACCCACCCTTCCCAATTATAGCTCCACAACAGCTATTCGGAACAACAAGCTTCACTTTCAATTTATTATCAGGATCATTGTTCTCTTCAGCCTGCAATGCCCATTACAAAAGAATGCTTATTATAGCATTTCCATGAATATACTTAAGCACCTACTATTGCATCAGTATTACCTCCATTTGAAGTTTATCAAGGATAAGTTCCATTGCCTTTATTATATCATCAAAAGCTCCAGAAATCATAATTATTCGATCTGATGTTCCCGGAAAGAACTCCTGATTCCTTGATAATTGAATTCTAGCTCCAGATTGTGACTGAAATTCTGTGATTGTTGAGCCACCCTTTCCAATGATACAACCAGCTGCCATATTTGACACGAGGAACCTAATGAATGTCTGTTTCTCCTTGTCATCTGAGAATCAAAAGAAAAATTACTGACAACAACTGGAAAATACATAATTCTATGGAAAAAAACATTTGAAAATGCTACAAATAGTAACTATATACATCAAGGTAATCAATATATCGTCTTCAAAGTCGACAATATTCGGAGACGGATGATTTTATCAAACTCTTCAACAATACCAAGTATAATTGATAGTATCAGCCAGACGTGTATGTTAAACCTTTTAGGCGGTAAATAAAAGTCGCCTAAAGATTAGCATAGTGTAATTGTTTCTATCAGCAACATATATAGATTCTACCATGGTTTTATGTGCAAGTAGGTACAATCCATGCTGGGCGGCGCCGCGGCACGTGCCTGGTCCGGCAGTTATCGGCATGGCACGAACCGGTACAACACGTGTTGAACAACTAGATATAGAAATTTTATTTAAGCTTAGATTTTTATTTATACTTTGGAAAATACAAATAAATGTATAACGGCATAGTCGGCACGTTGCAATCAGTCAGCGTATTATCTCCCATTCTGAAAAAAAAACACCGAGCTACTAACACTACAAGAAAAAGATATTTTCTCGCTGTTCTGGACCTAATTGGTATTAATAATGATGAGAAGGCTAGCCATTGATTGTGTTGAGTGTTTCTCACGCATTAGTTGTTTAATGACTGCCTATCAAATCGACTTTGAGGCAAATGAGGGCCAAATGGCCCTGATACATAGCATTTCTTGTCACTCTTCATCAAATTATGAGATTAAAAAACTGCATGGATGAATAGCTTGTTATGTTCATGCCCTAAGAGACATTCTTCATAAATTAAATGTATACCACACATCAGAAAGTGGATGCAACCCTCGTCCAATCATTTGATGTATGATGGGAAGTGCCAATGACAATTTCCCATAAGTATTTCCCAACGGAGAAGACATCAAGCTATCATAACCAAAAGAAAATAATATTTAACAAGGTTGTTTGATACTGATTTAACAATAGTCAATGTCGCATCCATCTACTATTCGTGTTGGGCGGTTCCCTTCCGATCAGTATTCAATGACTGACGGTCACAACAGACGTAACTTAAATCAGGCCCAAATGTCCTTGATTTGCAAATGTTGCCTCTTCATCACACAAACTACATAAGTCAACATTTCACAATTTACATTATTATGGTGATAGAAATTAAAACTATGCAAAATCCATTTAAATCCTTTATAACAAGCAAAACAAGGCTACTCCATATTACAGCTCAATTACCAAAATGATAAAATCATTCACTCCAGATTCTAACAACTAAAGCTCATCTAGAAGCTCATCTACTTAAACTCATAGCATATCAAAATAATAAAAACTCGTTAGCAGAAGGCGCTTCCTCCACCAACGCATTTAATTCTCATGGATGAACAGAATTGTGCAGATCTAGGGTTCTGTAGAACGGATCTTGGTGAATCTATTAAATGATATATCAAAAAAGAACTAGCAAGCATGGAATTACCTGGCGGAGGTGATTCTGATCGGACAGATCTTTTTGGCGGAGCTTCCGGCGAGGAAACATAGGGAGAATCCGGCGACTCCATTGAAAGATTAAGCAGAGATCTATTACGGCGGTGGCGAGATTTGAAAATGGTGATCTCTCTCTCTCTCTCTCTCTCTCTCTCTCTCTCTCTCGCCGGTAGTGGAGAGAGGGGTTTGGGGATTTAGAGATTGTGATTTGTGAGTGATGACTTTGTTGAGCACGTGGGCAGCGCGTGATCCAGCTATTACCGGTTGCTATTTTTTTTCTAATACGAAATACCGGATTTTTTTTTTTCAGATAATCACATAATATTTTTCAGTGTACTAATTCTTATGAAAATCTTATTTATCGGTACCCATCAACTCCAACAAATTCATATTTTAAAACTCAATTTACACTCGAAAAATTATATATAGATATTAGTATAAGTAATAATATTTAAATTTTTTATATTTTTTATTTATATAAGTACATAACTATTTTATTAAATAATTTATTAGAGTAACAACAAATACTATAATATATATATATATATATATATATATATATATATATATGTATATATATTATTTGAAGTATAGCATAAAATAATGGTAATATTATATATATTTTTTATAAATTAATTGTTAATTTAATTTCGTTATTATATTTTATCTAATTTTAAATTAAATTATTTATATTTTCTATAAAATTTTTAAATTCTTACTTAATATAAATATTACATGATTCTTTTTAAAAAAAATTAATACTACATGATATATCTAAAGTTATTTAAGATATCACATGGTACAACAATTTTGATCATAAATTTTACATATATATATATATATATATTATATATATAATATATATATATATTGTATAATCATATTTTTAATTAATAACTTATAATTATTAATTTTGTTAATTGATGCACCATTTATATACAAAATATTAATAAACTTTTTGATGGTGCCTACTTATATTTCAAGAGAGCTGCCGCTAGCCAGCTGACGACGCTGAGGTGGTAGTAGTTGAGAATAATGGTCATCACGAACGAGGTTGAAATGGTTGAGGTTTTTTTTAAAAATTAGCGTGATAAAATTTAGGGATAATTGCAGATCAGCACCCCTATTTCGAGGGTGCGCAGATCAGCCTTTCGAAACGCGTTTTCGGGGGGCTGATCTGCAAAAAAAAAAAAAAAGCAAATCAGCCCCCGAAAACGTGTTTTCGGAAGCTGATTTGTCCAAAAGAGGGAAACGGATGGCTGATCTGCAAGAACCCCTAAAATTTATAAAATAAGTACAAAATTTTATAGGAACCTTAAACTCACCAAAATTCTCTACCTCATCAATAATCTAAAATCTGAGTATAAATTTTTTATAAACAGATACTTGTGCCCAAAAAACTTTGTTGAAAATTTTATTATTTACGTACTCAAAGTGAATAGTTAAATCGGGGGATGGAAGGTTAGCGGACCATTATTTATGAGTTTAAGTTCATATATTACAATGCATAATAGGAATTTTTTATAATAAATTATTGAAAAAATCTAAATATTTTGGCAGCTAGTGTAACTGAATTTCTTTACTTAATATTATTTTACATAATTATTGTATAAATATAAAAAAATATTTTTAATATATTTTTGAAAATAAAAATCCGCTCGCCATTTAGAATGGTAAGCAGGTGCCACTGTGGTAAGCGCGTCCGCGTAGTCGCCACAGTGACATTGTCGCAATTTAGAATGACGAGATTCAAGCGGAATAACTTACCTCCGCCACCCCCTCAAATTTTTTTTCAATTTCTTACCTCAAATCACAAATATTTCGTTAGTAACATCAAATATAGAGTAGTATTCATCGGATCTAGCTTCCTCCCGAGAGATCCGCAAAAATATGGTATGTTTTACATGTTTTGTATGTTTCGTATTTTTTTTGTTAAAGTTGTATAAATGTTGTTGTAGGCATGATTTATAGAAAATATGTATATTCTTAGTAGATTTGCTAGAAAAATAATATATTTATTATTATATTAGTATTTTTTATAAAACACATATTTAATAGAAAAATATGTATTAATATGTATCTTTCAAATCTAGATTATTAATTAATTTTGTATGTGCGAATGGTGTATGTTGTTAGTGTATATTCGTAGTGTAATATTAAATATCTTTTGTATAAATATCGTGTATATACGATATATTAATAACAAAATATAGTTAGATTATCATTTGAGATATATGTCCATAAGTTTTTAATATTATATTACAATATAATCTATTAAAATGAAATATATGTTTAGTTAAATTTTGTATATATTTTTTATTTTGCAGAGTAGTATGGAGTCTAATTCTGAACCAATTGACTGTAGCATATTATACTTACAAAATCAACACATATATGAGATCATGTTTGCTGGAGACACTTCTACTGTACGTCTGCGACGATGTGAGAAGTTGCAGCACGATAATGCAGTTCTTAATCCCCGACTGATATCTTATTTACAAAGAGCTGGATTGTACGGATTACGATGCATGATATTTATGCCGGTAGATACGTCTTTAATTACGGCTTTATTAGAGAGATAAACTATTTTGCAAAATTGTAAATTTTGATTAAATATATAATTTTTATATTTAAAATTTTTTTATATGTGGGGGCAGAGATAGAGGAACCAAATTGGGGGAAGAGAATTTTGTAGTATTTAATAGTTTTAAGCCAAATAATAATATATTTTAAATTTTAGTTTATTTTTTTTTAAATATTAAATTATTAATAGATGTGCCAACAGTTTCTCCATACTTGTCTGAACGATGGTATTGATTTTTTTTTCTTAATATCTTAAACTAAAAGTTGTAATAAAATAATATGTCATATTCTAATTTATTATTTAGCTTAAACTATTAAATATTTAAAAAATAAGATGTATAAGATAAAAAATTATTATTAGTGATAGTTCGGAACATCGGACTGTTATGAATATATTAGGCACATTTACTGTTATTTTTCAAAGAATCGAAACTTAAAAATTGTATAATAAAATAAAATAAGTTTATTTCGTTTATTTTTGATAAAAATATTAAGAATATTAAATCAGAAACTACGTAATATGCGGCTTAAAGCTAAAGGTTAGTTTCTTATATTGAAAAAAAAAGAGTAAGTGGCGACCTCCTCTTGATATATTTTTTCTTTTTTTGTATTCAACCACATGTTGTCATTCTAAATTTCTATTGTCATCAGTCTAAATCCTGACCTGATTTTATTTATATATAAATACCTGTATATAATTTTAAAAATATTATATTATTATAATAAAATATAATATAAATTTATGGTTTCTAAAATATAATATTTTTTATTTCTAAAATATAATGTTTTATTTAGCATATATTTATTATTTAAATTTAAAATTCAGCTCTTCGCCGAGGGAGATTTCTGAAATTTTTTATGAACTTATTGTAATAAATAATTTATTATTAATATGAAATTTTGTATTTTACGAAAATAAAATCGGAACGACTATTTAATAGGCGATCTTTGTCAGCGTGACTGCCGTACGTCGAATGGCATACCACGGAGGCAAATAGTCACCTGTTCATTAGACGTGCGGCAGCCGCGCTGGCAAAGATCGTTCGTTAAACTGACAATCTAATATATTTTTGTAAAATTTTAAATTTTGGTATGAAAGTTATAATTATTTAGAAAATAATTTATAAAAAAAAATCGAGATTTCTTCTGTAATAATTAAAAAAAAAAAAAAAAAAATGAAGTGGACTTGCTGTAACAAGCTCGCGCCTCCAACCTCTCTCCACTCCACACCACATCACACCATCTCTTTCCGGCCGACTGAGATTCATTCTTCCGTTCATCGCGCTGCCGATCACGTCGTGGAGGAAGGTATCATCTCCGATTTATTAAGTTCATCCTTTTTTTTTCCTTATTTCTTCATTTCTTATTGAGAATTTTTCTCTTCAATTAATCATAGCTTCACATTACTTAAGGGGGGTCAATTGATTTTCAGAGATCTCGTCCTTGTAGAATTTCACAAAATTAAAGGGAGGTGGGTGGAATTTTGGGTGAAAGCATTGCAAATCACCAATTATGAAATCACTAGGGGTGGATCATTACTAATCCTTAAGAATCTGAAAAAAAATTCGAACCTCACAACTGCCTTCAAAATCTTATGAAATATCTGGATTTTGTATGGTGGATTTTCTTTATCCATTTGAATTCTCTTCGGAGAATTTGAACCCGTATACGCGCTCTTTTGGGAGAATGTCTTAGCCACCAGCCCGTCAATACCGGTTGATGGATTTGTTTATAAAAAGCTGAAAGAGAAACAGACACCCCAAAGCCTAAATTGAGAATCCAAATCTTCTGCTCCCAAATCTGTTCTATTATATGTACCACGTATTATATGCTTACAAGTTTCAGAATTTTATCGATTTAACAATATATAAGTACAAAAGGCGCGGAAGTTTGGGAGTAAAGTGACACGTGTGAGCATATAACCGATGTGGCAGACTATGGGATATAAATTGGGGACAGAAGATCAATCCAATTCTGCTGTCCCCAATTTCTATTCGATTGTCTGTCTCACCTAATATATATTGCTATAAGTCGGATGTTTTTATCAAGTAAACATTATCTATGTCATAAGAGATGCAGAATGTTTTGATTAAAGTGACACATGTCGACTTATAATAGGTGGATAGACTATGGGATCAAAGTTGGGGGCAGAAGATTTGGGTTCTTAAAGAATCTAAATTAAGTGACTGTAGATACAATATCTTTCCAAGTCTAGGATACCATGGTTGTTTGAGGATATACATGTATGATCTTGTAGTGTTAGGTATGTGAACTACGCGAAATATAGAGAGATAGCATAACTCAATTCCAAATCCCTTGATTTCAGGTGCACGAAAGGATTTGCATGAAGTTATAACATAACACTACATAGGGGAAGGATATTTTGTTACATTTTTCGCTTGCTTGCTCCAATGCCCATTCAAAGTCAAGACTTGAAACTAGTCTATGTTAGTGGAAGATGCAAACCCTTTTGGTTTTGGGATGAGGTTGTTGATTGTGTTGAGGGATTCTAAATAAGGCTAATTTATCATTTTCTTAATGGTTTGCTGTTTATATCTTTGCTGATCTTTACAATTTTATACTGTTCGTCAGTTACATTATCTTCTATAGATAGCTTCTTCATGTTTGCATTCTTTTAGTTTGATCTGAACGTTTGATCTCATGTCATGGGCTTGTCACCTACTAATGTGATCTAAAGGTGTTGTCATGTTCCAGATGCCTATTTTTATTGGTGAGATTTGATCGTTGCACTTTAGACGGTTAAATTTGCATTGGTTTTAATCTCAGAAATATATTAGGTTGTGATTTCGATGATCAAATTTGATCCGTCGATTTGCCTTAGAATTACCTTCTGCCATTACCACATCCATAATAATTTACAGATTAAAGTTAAGATGATTGTTACCATTTTTTCATTATTGGTCTATTGGTTTATTGCTTTAGCACATTTTGCTGCAAATCAAATAAAATCAAAATAAAGAATTCCCTTAACCATTTGAACCAATGGAGCACTCACATGTATCAAATGAGACTCTTAGTGTAGAAAAACTGAAAAAGGATAGGTTTTACAAGATCTGAGAAATCAATGAAGCCATTTATCTAATACAACAAATACTAGGCCAAGGCTTGCATTGGTTTAAAGTGACGGGAGGAGTGGCCAGATAAGGTTGTACCTGAGCCTCATTAAGCAAAGTAGGTTGAGCATAAAGCTGCCTGATGAAGGATCCCAAATTTGTAGTCCAGCAAGGAGGAACAATATAGAAGCAAGGGGCAAGCATGCTCTTAAAGCTTTTATTAGGAAACGCCACAGAGCAGCGCCGCTGAATGACAATTATACCTCTTTCCTCAATGCAAACTCCTTTGACTCGTGTGTTCCAACCTGAAGATTCTCTCTCTCTCTCTCTCTCTCTCTCTCTCTCTCTCTCTGTGTGTGTGTGTGTTTTGGTTAAAGGCCTTCCCTTTCCCAGCTTTACCTCTGCTTTGCTGAGTCCATTTTCGTCGACGTTATCTGAAACCAGTGGTTTTCAATCTTAAGCCCATCTCTGTGCGGTTCCAATATAATTATGAAAAATGAAGTTTTTTTGTTTTTTTTTTTGTTTTTTTGAGATTATCATGGGGATGAGAAATGAAGTTGCAAAGATATAAACCATGAATCCATGTTTTTACTCAGCCAGCAAATGTAAACTCATATTATCATTATATGCTTTAATATTTCCGTATTTTTCCATATATCTTCTAGGTTTGATGTTTTAGCATCGCTACCGCCTTGCTTGGGTTCTCGTCTTACATTCCCATTCTTTTTTTATACACATTTTTTCCTATTTCTTCGTTAAATCTTGTAGGTACGATGTTTTAGCAAGTTCATTGAAGCGCCGCTCATCACGATCTATATACCTTCAACTTGTTGCCAGTTTCATCTTTGCTATGTCCCGGACAAGAAATCTGGTTGTCGCTGCAGGCTTACTTGCATTTGCTGGAGCAGGACTATCCTTTCCCTACTTCTTCGTGTAAGTTATACATACGGCAGATATTTTATTATCAATATTTTATCGGTAAATTGCATATCAGCCCCCCTATTTCGGGGGGCGAGCAAATCAGCCTCTGGAAGCTGATTTGTTAGGTTCGAAACCTAGGAGGGCTGATATGCAAAAACCCCATATTTTATTTTTCTTAGTTTATTGATGCTCGTCGTTCTTGCAGGACTTCAAAGAATAAACCGATTATTGACCACTCAAAGCCGTTGCCACCTCAGGCAACCTTTCGAGGCCCATATGTGAACACCGGGTCTCGTGATATTGGACCTGATACTAAAACATACCCCAAAATGTAATCACTTTATCTCATGGTGCATTAACACTATATATATCTCGAGATAAAACTACTATTATGTGATGCATTTTGGATGATCGACTAAGTACGAGTTAAAAATATTTATGGTCCGAAGCTGAAAAATATTTCAAATAATTATTCTGTACGAGTTAAAAGGTGTTAGGAAAGTTAATTTAGTATTTTTTTAATTAAATGGGTGATTTGTTTAAGTTTTATAAAGTAGTTTTCCTTTTATTTATTTACCGAAACTCCTTTTTTTTTCCCACAATTTTTTTTTCCGGTGAATAGTATATGTATATAGTCAAAATAATCTAACGTTAATACATATATGACAAAATAAAATAAAACACAATTTTAATATATGAATTGCCATAATTTAATTAAAACAATACAAAATTTAATATATATCTATAAGCTTCCAGAGAATTATAGTATTTTTTATAGAAAATATTTGTGTGTCACAAAATTGGGCATGAAACTTACGTTACACCTGTGAGGTGACCGTGCATTGATGCTGTGAATTTAGAGATACTCAACTTTGAACCTAGAAAACACCTTTGGTTCGATACAGTGTTTACGCAGTGTCCGATACAGATATGCTATGGACACGCCGAATACGTATCGAACATATCGAAAAAGTATCAAAATAAAATAAATTAAAAAAAATTGAACACGCCAGACAGGAATGTCCGACAAGCGTGTTTGAATTTTTGTTAATTTTTTAAAGAAATTATTTTTTTTAGTGTCGGAATTTTTGTTGGTTTTTTAATTTTTTTAAAAAATTATTATTATTATTATTTTATTGTTAAAGAAAATAATATATAGTACTAACAATAAATAATGGAGAATTGCGTTTCAGCCCCCCTAATTTTGGGGTCGCACGTTTCAGCCCCCCGAAACGCCACGTGGCGGCACGCGCGCGCCGCCACGTCGGCGGGGAAACGCGTTTTGGGGGACTGAAACGTCAATTTTGAGAAACGGGGGGCTGAAACGCAATTCTCCCAATAAATAACAGTAAATAATATAATATAATTATATTTAAGTATTATATATATTTTTTTATTTTTTAATATATTACTCAATTTTTTCTACTCTCTTATTCACCTACGGACGACCGTTTAAAATCCCTGTTTATGACTATTTATTTGATAAAAGTTATAGATAATATCTATAACTTTAAAAAATTGTTAGTAGATATATTAAAAATTTAAAATCTTAGAGAATTTTATAATTTTTTTAAATTGGTTAAAATTTTCATAAAAAATCATTAAAATTTAGATATTTAAAATTTAGAAATATATTTTAAAAAATTTAAATATTAATTTATAATTTTTATATTAAATTTTATATTTAAATATTTAATTTAAAAATATTATAAAAGTTCCATAGAATCGTCTCGTATGGGATCCGTTTTCCTCAGAAACAGAGTTATTTGAGATTACGTTTCTTTCTTATCTGCTCACCCACATCTCTTCTCTACCCAGGAATACTAACGATCTTCTTTGCACGAATTTTTTCTACACGCTGTTCCATAAAACCACAGCAAGAAGCTCTCTCTCTCCTTAATGGCAGCCGTACATTGTTGCTCTTCTCCCGTGCGCGTCACTTCCACCACCGCCGCCGCCGGCATCGGTCCTGCTCGACGCGCCGCCGCAGTCTCCGCCGTGGCTTCCGCCGTGAAGAAGGCCCGCTTCGCTGCGCGACGATCCGAGTCTGTCTCCGTTCGTCAGCTTCAGCGCCCACTGGGTAATCTCTCTCTCGAATTTTCTCAAGCGGTACATTTGCAGAAGAATTTTTTCGAGGGATTCCTGCTACATTTAAATTTTGGAATAACTATATATCGGGTCCTATTTTTATATCCTCTTTATAAATATGATCACATTTTATTTATAATTATTAAATTAAAATTAAAATATATAATATTAATATTTAAAAAATTAATGAAAAGTAAATTTTATAATTTTAAAATTATTTTTTGTTTTTTTTTAAAATTGATGTTTTTAGATTTCAGCCGGTTGCAAAATTTTAAAGTCTTAAAATATTTAGTTAGAAATATATATATTTATATATATATATATATATTGAATGTAACAGTTGTAAAATATGTCAAGATTTATTTGTTTACTATTCAAAATTTTTTATATTTTTGTGTTTTGTACTGATTTTGTAAGTTTCTTTTTTAATAAAAGAAGTGACTTATTTGAAAACAGAGGTTTTTTGACAAAACCCCAAATTTTTTATATTTTTTAATTTTTGAGATGTAATGAACTACTTCCTGGTGTACTTCAGTTATGTTACGACTTCATACTGTAATTTTTTTTTAAAGAAAATGTCAGAGCAAACTCGGCCTATTTGACATTTTTTTTTTAATATGTTCTGCAAATTTTAATTACAAAGTCTTAGAACATGATTTAGTGTCATTAATCAATCAGTTCCCAAAAAAATGTCAAAGTGCAGCAGGAATTCCTGTATCTTACAGCTGCAGGAAAATACTGTTCATGTTCGCATGGTAACTCTGAAACTTTTTACATTGTTCATTTGGATTATCTAGTGTATGGAAGTGTTTCTTCCATTTTAGTTACGTAAAAATACTTTGCGGTCCTTACTTAAGAATCGTATTACTCCGCGCCCGCTCTTATGTTTCCAAGTGACTCGCTCGTATTTCGAAACCTCACTTTTCTATAATGAAGTGTTGTATTGCATTATATTAGCCTTTAACTAATATGGTTTGATCCATAGTTTTCGGTGCCGGTCGGCACAGCCCGTGCCGGACGGCACGTGCCTGTTCCGGCAGTTATCGGCACGGCACGTATCAAAAAATCCTATATTTGAATTTTTAAATTTACTTTTTAAAAAATAACAAATAAATATATATCGGCACGGCGCCATCGGCACGGTCGGTACGTGCTGGGATCTGAGTTTACCGAAACTTGGCTCGGCTCGGCACAAAAAACCTTGGTTTGATGTACACCATGATATTGATGTATATCATACAACGTAAGTTCAAATCTTAGAAGAACATTGTTACTCTATTTTGATATGGAAATGGCCTTAATCTTCGCATCATGCAAGGAAGTAAACACCCTAACTTTTGTTTCAGGAAATCAACATGCTGTTATACTTATTTTACAAACAAAATATTGTCGCAAATCTAATTTTGCTTCTGGAAATCAAGATCCAGTTAACATTTATGTGACAATAGAATTTGTTTGCCACAGCAAACATTTAAAGTTCAAGCTGTATTCTTTGGTTCTTTCTGTCGAAAGCTTGACACGCAAGCTGCATCTTGGCCGTAGCTCTGCTCTTGAATCATTCTCGAGTTTCTTGAAATTGTTATTCTTTTTAAACATCATCTCTCTGCTAAAGACTTCATTATGTTAGGCATTTATAAACCTTCTGTTTTTCTTGTGCCTTAGTGGTTGGAGGAAAATTAGCATCTTTAGTAGTTTATTGTACCTCCATTTTTATAATATCATTTCATTAAATGCATGAATCTCGTTGAATGCGATGAATTTATTATGTTAGGCATTCATATATATGAACAGTACTACAGAAATATATATATATATATATATATATAAAGCTTAAGACGGCCGGCTCGGCACCCCGCGGATCCGGCACATTGCAGGCGGCATGGCGCATGCCGACCTAAATGTAAAACCTTGGTAATGGCATCGCCGTTGCTTCATCTAAGGCAATATTAGGAAATTGTCTCAATTATATAGGGATTATCTTGTCCTACGGCTACTTAATGGGCAACAATTCCTATTCTTACTCTCTGATTCTCCGAGAACTGCATCTGCAAGATTGTACTATAACACTTTGCTTGCTATGATATCTAAGTTGTTGCTTACTGTGCCTCCTCTACAGCTGAGTATATGAGTCTGCCAGCCAGCCAATATTCTGTACTGGATGCTGAGAGGATTGAACGTGTTGACGAAAACACGTTTAGGTGTTATGTCTACCGACTCAAGTTCTTCTCATTTGAAGTGTGCCCAGTTTTGCTTGTACGGGTGGAAGAGCAACCTTATGGCTGCTGCATCAAGCTTCTGTCTTGCAAGGTCTCTCTCTCTCTCTCTCTCTCTCCACCCTCTTTTCTTTGTCACTAATGTTATCCACCCTCTTTTCTTTGTCACTAATGTTAGCTACTTTGATTTAATACTTTGCGGGTTTCTCATTTTCCTCTCTGTGGCAGCTGGAGGGATCATCTATGGTCGTTGCACAAAATGACAAGTTCTCAGGTAGCTACTTCATATGATATTCTTATTTATTTGCTTTGAGGTTTTTCTGTTCATACTTCGACATTTTGGAAATTTTTTTTTTTTTTTTTTTTTTTTTTTTTTTGCATATTACGCAAAAAAAGCTATCTTTTATCTTTTCTGTTATGGCGCGAATTCATATTTTTTGGGGCATAGCTCATGTCGGCTAAACATTGGTTCAACCTTTCTGCATAAGGCCCATTCGTATGCCTTAGACCAGGAGAAAAATGCCGTTTTGATAAGTTTTGCTACGATCATCCACCACTTCACAAATTTTGGGATTAAATATACAGCAACCTCATTTGTTGAATAGCGAACTAGAAGCTTGCCCCCTATATAATCATACATGTGGAGCTGCAAGCACTCTTTTTTTTTTCTTTTTTTCTAATACTGTTTCTTAGCTGTTTTATTTTCAGTATTTATGGAAATACGGCCTCTCCATGGAGTTACTATGGCATCTTCAAAGAAAATATGATATTGTCGGCGACAGTTATTATTCATAGTACATGACAACCTGCACATTCATATTCAGACATGCTTCTAGAATCTATCTTACTTTCAATTTGGTTTTTCCCAACAAATTTGAGTTTGCGCATCTGAAATAGTTATTTGATCAGAACTACAGAATTCGTGTCATTCATTCTTTGCGCTCCTTGAATGACATTGAAGATTTTGCGTCAACTTTCTGAAAGTTCTAGCTTGTAGTTCTGAAACGAAAAATCTTATGTCTTTCAGGAGTTCTTTGACATTAATTTCATCTGGGAATGCAGCTTCTATGGAAAACAAAATTTCCTGCAAAGAGGATTCGCTGAATTCAGAAACGCAGCAGCTCGACACTGACGCGTATATCGAGGTTGATTAATTTCCTACCGTAGATTTACATTGCACCTGGTAGTTGGTTACGTTATCATATTCTGATGATATTTTTATATTTAGGTCTCTATTGATATACCTTTCGCGTTTCGAGCTCTACCGTTGCGAGCGATAGAATCAACGGGTACCCAGGTTCTTGAGCAATTGCTTAGACTAATGCTTCCGCGCTTTCTAAACCAGGTTGGTGAACTTATTTTAACACCTAAGTTTTTTCAATGTCATTTGAGTGATTTGATCCCATCAGCTCGACTGCATGAGAGTACCATGCAGTCGAGCTGATGAGCGCACACTTACGGGTGTTTTTTGAAAAAACTTTCAATAAATTTCAGAACCCGTTAAGTTTTGGAATCTCAAAACACCTAATTAGAAGTATTTTTTGAAAAAAATTTCAACATGAAAGTTGTAAATTTTATCAAAATCTACAACTTTAATGTTGGAAGTTTTTCCAAAAAACACCCATAGGTGTGCGTTCATCAGCTTGACTGAATGGGATCGGCTCTTGTCATTTGAATGTTACGAGAAAGATAGTATTGATCTTCTGATAATGCATTATTGTGTGAGAATATATAACTTTTAGGATAACTATCATATCATTCTCTGATTTTGTACTGCCCTCCCAAATAAACTTTTGTTTGTTTCTGATAATTGCTAAATCAAGCAGAAACACTCTTATATGAGTATTTTTGTGGAAATTTAAATACGGAAAAAAGAAAAAAAATTGGTGTTGGTGTGCTTTACAATTTTTGTTTTCAAAATTTTTTCGACGAAAAATATCTCTATATAAAAGATATAGGTGGCTTGAGGCTTTGAAGTTTTACCGGTTAAACTATTTTGGAGTCTCAAAACATCTAGTAGAAGCATTCGTTTAGAAACTTTGAAAATTGTGAATTACACAAGATTCATTTTTGTTATATATGTGTTTTGGACTGATTTTCTGATTTTTTTTTTTTTTTTTTTTAAATAGGGGCTTATTCGAGAAAGTTTTGTAAAAAACCAAAATCTTTTTTGAGAAAAGCCAAAATCTTTTCCTATTCCTCCAAGTACCGGAGAAAAAGGATACGTTTAATATTTTAAGTACTATTTAAGTATTTTTTGGAGAAGTTTTGGATATGAAAAAAATAGATTTCGATGTGATGTACAATTTTTATATTGAAAATTTTTTCAAAAAATTTTTATAGGTATTTTGAGTCTTCAAATTTTTAGTGGTTTAAAAATTAATTCGCTAATCTGCTAAGACTATGGAGTATCAAGATACCTATTTAAAAGTATTTTTTATAAAATATTGAATACAAGATAAATAGATTTTGATGTGATTTACAATTTTTATATTCAAAGTTTTTTCCGAAAATGATTATAAATAGGTGTTTTGTAACGTGGAAAATAACGGGTGGAAAATGAGAAGTTTATGTGTAACTTGAAACCGTGCAGGGGCTGATATTAAGTCTTCCTATATTAAACCCTCTAACTCCTCTAATTTCAAATAAAAAGTGCTTTTGTACCAAGTTGAACACAAAGTTAGACCCAATATTTAGTGTTGCAAACCATGCGGCCCGAGCCAGCCCACACGGTTTGATGCAGGCCGGCCCGCACGATGTCTAAGGCTGGGCGGGCTGGGCCCGTCCTAGCTACGCCGGCTCGGCTCGGCCGCTGCTGAGCCGAGCCTGCGGAAATTTTTTTTTTAAAAACAAATTATATAGTATTACCTGCGGCCCCACAGCCGGCCTTGCAGGGCGGGGCGGGGCTACGGGCTACGGGCTTTTCTAGCATCTCTACCGATATTCAGTTCAAAACACAACGTAGCCAAAAAATCGAACTTCATGCCTACCTATGGAGTAACTTTCTGTACCGTAGCAGTGCTCATTTTGAATGACGCAAAATTTGCAGATTTGGCATTTTAATTAATTTTATGTTGATTTCCCAGCTTGTGAAGGATTATGAGGCATGGGCCTCAGGTGATACTTCAAGACAGCCACTTGGGACTGGAAAAATATGAATAATTCGTCGATATCAGCAGGTAAAAGTAAACATTACGGGGACCCGGCTATCGAATAATTCGGTTATCACGCGATATACTTTCTCCCGAAGTAGTTTTTTACGGTTTATATTGTACGCGAATATAAGTCTTGGTTGTATGTTGAGTTTCTAGGCTAGTATGTATATGTGCATGTAACTATCCATCTTTTGTTTCCTGCACCTGATAAATATAGAATTTTGGGAATTAAAGTTATGAATTTCAATAATTTGAAAATATTATGGTTTATGTACACTGAATGATGTGCATTTTTTGTAGAGTTATGTCCATTGAAAGATGGGTATTTCGATTTAGCATTTGAAATTATTTATCTATGCCCAGCACATTTATGGCAGATGCTGAACTTCCATCTCACCAAGAGGATCTCATAATCTCAAAAAAAAAAAAAAAAAAAAAAAAAAAAAAAAAAAAAAAAAAAAACAAAAAAAACAGAGTAGCTATAACACAGAGCCTATGAAGAGTATTCTGCCTATATATGAATCCTAATCTTTGTTCTTATTCTGTCTCAAATTTTCTATGATAGTAATAAAATATGTGTTAGAGAAAGGCTATTCTCAGCTCGATCTGAGAATAGCCTATTCTCAGCTAACATCTCAGCCGTTGATCTGTTTGATCTAACGGCTGAGATTTAACTTTAACACTTAACGGCGCCGTTAAATACTTAACGGCGTGAATCGTTATTCCGTTAAGTATTAAAATTAAATCTCAGCCGTTAGATCAAGCAGATCAACGGCTGAGATGTTAGCTGAGAATAGGCTATTCTCAGATCGAACTGAGAATAGCCTTTTTCGTGTTTTATATATATATATATATTATTATTATTATTATTATTATTATTATTATTATTATTCTTTGTCCCCACTCTCATATGGAATGTGATTCGAAAAGTAAAACAATTACGATATGTTTTCCATCATTATGTTTTTCTACGGGCTCGAACTTTTAACCTTATAAAGATCACTCAAACGCTAAGCTCAACATAATGAATAATATATTTTATACGATGCTCTTATATTGAATATCCTACTCTATTTTTTTCCCTCAGTTTTTTTCCCTTTTTTTTTGCCCAAGTTTCATTTCTCAAACAAAAAGAATATGGAAAAAGCCATTCATCAGGGACCTCAGACGGTCCTGATGCAATCGAAGCCGTCCGCGATCCCCTCAGAATGTGTATACACACATTCGAGAGGTCTCGGACTGCCCCGATTGCATCAGGGCGTTAGGGCCCCTGATGAACAGTAGGACTCAAAGAATGAACATCAGGACTCAAAGAATGAACATCAGGGCGTTAGAGCCCCCCCCCCGCAAAAAAAAAAAAAGAAACCTACTACGTAATCAGCAGTCTTTTGCAGAATCTATGTTTACAGTTTCACGAGTTAAAATGTTAAATTTATTCACCAAAAAAGTAGTAGATATCTTTCTATTTTTTATTAAAAAACAAAAAAAAACTGAAAAAACTGAAAAAACAATTAAATGGAGATGCGGGGTATCGATCCCCGTACCTCTCGCATGCTAAGCGAGCGCTCTACCATCTGAGCTACATCCCCTATTTTGACATCTATTGAATAGTAAAATAAGTAATTGCTAGTATTAGCCCTTTTTGGGGTATTTTGCATGTCAGTGCCTTCAAAATAGAAAATAATACGCTTAGTCGCTGACGTGATGGCGCACACGTCTCTCATCAGCGCGTTTTTCCATTTTTAAAGACTAATACACAACATTCAAAGAAAAGATTGATACACATCAACTACTCCTTTATTCCACTGATTTTGTTTTTTTTTTTTGTGATTTTCTGGTGAATTCATTTTACTCGGTCGCTGTTGTATTTATTCAACCACTCATCAGGATCCACGGATGAGATACAACGAATAAAATATGTATGGTGATGAATGAATATCATTTACAGAGTGGGCGCATAAGTGGATCGATAATTTAAGTTGCACGTCATCAAGTATTTTTGTTTAACTCGTGGTTTTATGTATCGAAAAATTTTATACATAGATTTTAAAATAATTTTGAATTTTTATTTTAATTTTTAAAAATACTAAATAAATATATATCAATAGAATTGGCACAACACAACAGATAAAAAAAAAATTATTTGTTATATGTCAAAGATAAAAATCCAAATTTAAAATTAATTAAAAAAAATTCAAGAATAAGATTTTTGGCACGTGTCATGCTATTTCGTGCCGCACCGATAATTGTCAGAATAGACCGTATTGACCGGCAAATAAAACCATAGATCCGACTTCAGGGAACCCAATTAAGAGTTACGGCACAAAGTTGTATAAAAGTAACTGATGCAGGCGCAAAATGGTACATAAAGGATTCCCACTAAAGGAACAAAACCCATAATTTCTTTCAGTAGCACAACTAAATGTTTAGGTCTGAAAAGAATTAAAAAGTATTACTTTCTCATAATATAACTATATAACTATATAACTATATATATATATATATATATATATATATATATATATATATATATATATATATATATATATATATTTCAACTAGTAAAAAGTGGCTCCAAGGCGCTAAGTTAGTAAGCTCGATGTTCTAATTACCCAGATTGAAAACATCTCTTGGGTTATAGGCAATGTTATAATTCTTCGTTCTTACCTGGTTCGCTTAACTCCCGTCGCAGTTTCGCCATGACTTGATCTAGAGGAGGATCCCCGGGTCTACGAAAAAGTTGGTCCCCTATCTTGATCTCATATGCCTCCGGCTGGCTCAGTACGAACTCTTTGAACTAGCAAATAAAAGTATGATCATGAGAGATAAGACGGATCTTGATCGCAATGAAAAAACAAATCTATGGCCTATTCTACTCTGCATCAAAACTGAGAGGTTTAATGTTAAATCCAGGCCGAATTCTTATGTTCTATAATTCCGTGTTTGATGTTTCTAAGTGCGCTATAAGAAACTTTTGTTCATATCTTAAGACATTCAACACCGCGGTTAATGTTGCAAATTGTGCGGGCCCGAGCCGGCCCGCACGGTTTGATATGGGCTGCCTGCGGCGGTGGGCCACGGGCCGGCCCGCACGGCACCTAAGCCGAGCCAAGCCGGCTGAAATTAAAAAAAAAAATATTGTAAATGCCCACGGGCCGGCCCGCCCTGCCCCGCGCGTGCGGACTGGTTTTCCCAGCCCAGCTCGCGCGGCCGGTGATGCGGTACGGGCCGCGGGCTTTTTTAGCATCTCAAGCGTAGTTCGCTTAACAAATTTCTTGAAGTTCTATTAGTGGATATACCACCAAGGATGTGTTATCTTCATGCGGGAAGCAGAGATTTACGTCATTGGTACTATCCATATTTAGAGTATTTGTACTTTTGAAAACATGCAATATATGTTTCGGAAAACGATTGATCAGCCCCTACTTTTACAAAGTCTCCCAAATCAGCCCATGCTGACGTCAGCAAAGTAGTACTGATTTGGGCGGAAACGTCAGCAAAGCAGCAGCTGATTTGGGAGAGTTTGTAAAAGCATAAGCTGATTGATCATTTTTTTCATATGTTCTAATTTTCGCCATCACCTACCTTTAGACGTTGCAATTTGATCTACATCATAGTCATAAATTAAGGGTAAACTACGATCATAGATGGATATTGGATAATTTACTTCTAATAAATTTAAATACTCGTAGCACCCTTGTTAAGACAAACAAAATGACGGTTCAACTATGAAAACTCGAATTACACGTAAACAAATTCTCCCCCAGAAAGATAATATTTTTCACTAATATTAATAACAACGAGGCACGTTTTGGTAGGGCTAGTGATAAAATATGTCCGAATAAAGATATGAAATTAAAAGTTACCTCTTCTGTGTCTTGTCCTCTCTCCATGTTAAACATGATAGTATTTACGTCAACAGCCATGAACATTGCGGCGACGGATCCAGTCCGCAGGATCTTACTCCATCTCATAGCAATCACGGGCACATCATCCTGTATACGCCGAAGAAAGTTCAACTAATCAATCTCCATCAAAATATGTTCTTTTCGACACTAAGTTATTTATCAGATTCATTAGCCATCATTTTAATTGGCTAAGGTAGAAAATATAGATGCACTTGAAGCTACATCTAGGAAAACATAAAGTCTATTACTATTCTCCCATTTATATAAGTATCAAGTTGAGATTTTTTTTTTCTAATATTTTTTTCCCGTCTCTGAGATAAAAACCAGTTCACAAGATTAGAATCCGGGTCTTCATGCTAACCCTGTATATGCTGAAGAATTTCAAATAATCAATCTCCTATAAAAGATATTCTTTTCGAGGCTAAGTTATTTATCAGATTCAGTAGGCATCATACTAATTGGCTAAAGGTAAGCAGTAAGATAATAATCAATGTCCTACTACTCTCCATCTGTATCAAGCTGATATCTTTTTTGCCCATTTTGTTTTTTTCCCCCGTCTCTGAGATAAAGACCAGTTCACAAGATTAGAATCCGGTTCTTCATGCTAACCGATAATGGTTATGTTTGGATGAAACAAGATTGCAAAGGTAAGCAGTCAGATATCTGGAAGATGATTTGAATAGAAATAACAAGAAGATACTCTTCGCAATCAATAAGAAATATGTAGAAAATCCCAAAGAAGGAAAAAGTTCAAAAAATGATCATAAATAAATGTGATCAACAACCACAGACAGATTTTAAATTCCATCACTATAACATAGATATATTGAACAAATAATTCGAATTACTAGCAAAAATCAGCAATCTCCAAAATCAAAATAATCAAAGACATATATCCTTACAAATAACAATAAGATACTTGTTATGCGTAGAGTTTCTCCATGATAATCGCCAACAAAAAAAAATCAATTCCTCGCAATTAATAAGAAATTCATAGGAAGCAGAAATTAAATCCACTATCATAAACAAACTTGATCACAAACCTATCCAGATTCCAAAAGTACTCAACATTCAATTCCATTATCAGTGAAATTCAGTAATCCTCAAAATCTTATCCTCAAGTTGAGATTTCATGATCACAACTTTATCCAGATTCACAATCTTCTAGTACCTATCACGAGACAGTAGATCTTACCTAACCACACAGTCGATCAAGTTAGAAACAAAAATGTGGAAAACTGTATAATACCCTGGATCGTTTGGCGTCGCCGGGACGGAGCTTGACGAAGCCGACGATCGGGCCGGTGTGTCGGCGCATCATCTCAGCCTGCACATCCTCCAAGCTCATCTTTGATGGATCGATATCCGGCGGACTGAATTCTCCATTGTTGTTGTTGGTGGTGGTGGTTTTCCGGCGACCCCATTCCTTCCAGGATTCATCTTCCTCGTCGTCGACGACCTCTGCGAGGTCGTCGGTGATGCTCACTTTCTTCCCGTCAGAAATCTCGATGAACACGAAGAAGAAGAAGAAGAAGAAGAAGATTAAGAAGAGTGTTGTCGACATGAGGGGAGAGCTTGCCATTTCTGTGATTTCTTGATCTTTTTCTTTAATTTTTCTAATTTAGTTATAAACTCACCTAAACATGTTTGCCTTCGGTTCAGCGGTTATTCACGCCTAAGATATGAGGTTTGTCCTAGACAATAAGGATACGGATATAATTATAAAAATATAATAAAAAATATGGACACAAATATAGATGCAAAAATATAATAGAAAATATATATATAGATATGGATACAGAAATATAATACGATATTGCACGAATATGCAATAAATATTTTTAACTAAACAATTTAAATATATGACAATAAAATAATAATAAATTAATAATAATATAATTTTAGATAAATTTAAACATAAAAAAAAAATAAAAAAAATTAAGTATATAACTATATTATATTATTTCAGTTGTGTATTAGTAATACAATATAGTTATTTATTGCTAAGATATTGTATAACTATAGTATTTTACTTCTCTCAAAAAATTAATAAAATAATTTATTTTTTTAAAAAATAAAATTATGGACATATGTATCCAAAATTTCTCTGGTATATCTGACACTATGTCCTTTTTTTTTTGTTTTTTTTTTTTTGATACTTAATTATAGTATGTCCAACACATGTTTTGCCGTGTTCGTATAGTGTCCGCATCGATAAAATTTCGGCATATCCAAACTCCCTAGGGTTTGCCACAAATGTTTGAATATTACTTCGGTCCAAAATATTGGAACAGGATGCACATGAGATCCATAATTGGTATTCAAACCCTAACCAGACTCGAATGTTTCAGATGAGACGAGTGCTCAGAGTAACTCCAACTCGACTTGCAAAAAGCTCGACTTAAAAATTCGTTAGTATAGTCCGCGATTGTCGTCGATTCTCAATTATGCTTCGAATCAGCCCGATACATTTCAAAATAAGCCAGGTTTGTACGGGCGGTACTTGACGCGAACTCGAATTGATTTATGAAACAACCAGGCCTTCGAATTTTATTTTCCTAAATCTAAAATTGACTAAGAAACTTACACCACTTGCAAAATAAGAATAACATAAAATCGGTCATAATTGCGGTCAGTCACATAAACAACAATAACAACATTTCAGTCATTAGTCCCATCAGACTTGAATTTAGAAAAGATAAATATACACATCAATGTCCTGAAATAGACTATTTTTATAGGACCATCGATATAAGAATTACGGTCGGTCATATATCACCATCGATAGTTTACTGTCACTATTTTTCTCCTACAAAATTAAAAAAAAATTATCCCACAATATAAAATTTCCAAAAATAATATGTATATATATATACATATAAAGAGGGGCTAATTTCCTTCGATAGGAGAAGCCCACTCCTGTCGACTGTGCAGCCGTCGAATTATTACGATCCGACGGCTGAAATTACGAGTACGAAAATCACTAGCAACTTTCTGCTCCATAAAAAAGCGCACAATTTTAGCCGTCGAACGTGGCTACGGATTTGACATGAGCGTCTAATCTCCTGTCGAGCGGAAATTAGGCGAAGATTGTGGAGAAGAATTTGAAGTTGGAGGTACGGAGATCACAACTTCCACCATGAATGAATCTGATTTGAGCTTTTCATTTTGATCCTGCATGGACATTTCCTGGTTGTTCTTTTGGGAAGGACAAGGCCATGCCATGAATTTGGGGAATTGATCACCTGGCATTATAACTGGTAAGCTTTGGCCAGTCTCCTGCTTTTCATCCTTAAAAAAAAAAAAAAAAAAAAAAAAAAAAAAAATTTATTGATATATTTCAAGAAAAATTAAATCGAGAGTATAAGTTATCGCTTTACTATTACTTTCAGCTTTTAGGAGGGCTGATCGCCGGAATTACATAAGTTTAGTTTTTTTACGAGTACTACCATATCATATGAGTGAGACTAATCTCGTTGGAAATAGAAGAATTTCGATAATTCTCCTCCTAATAATATAAATAATAAATAGTTATTTCCGACTCGAAGCCTTGGCTGCGGGATTGGAATTGCATACTTTATGTTGAATTACGCTCAATATCATCAATTTTCTTGGAAAAAAGAAAAATGATGATCAATCTTGTGAGGTTAGGTACATTATTACCATAACGTTAATCATATAAGTATTTTTTTTTAGTTCTTTTAAATTATTATAAAAATTCTATCTGTAATTAATTATTTATATATTTATTATAATAGATGAGTTTAAAAATAATGTCGATTTATATTCTATCAATCTAATAGTCACAATATTTTAATCAAACATACTGGAATGTCTAATATTATCCTACACCGACATAACAAATCAATCCCTAACACTTTTTCATATGAAACTACATAATTTGAATCTAAGAAAAATAATATTTCATTTTTTTTTCTCGAGAAGAGAAATATCAAATTATATAATTATTTATTTTATCGATAAATGAAATATTTCTTTTAAATCATATAATTATATTATCGATTTATATTTCAAAAATATTCAACTTACTAAGAAGTATTAATTTGGATAAAATATGAGATGAAAGAGACCATCCTCCGTCTCTCATTAATCACAGCAGGGAGCGATGTACGGTCCGATGGGTGGATTCAAGCTCTCGGGATGGGTGCCCGGAGAGGTGTTTTGGATAGTAGTGGTACCTGATCCTTGGATGAAAGCTTGTCGGAGCGATCACCGCCGCCACTGCCCGGCACCATCCCACGTGCGCCGACGTCACTCACCGGAAGAGCAAGCTCGATGCCGGCTGCGGCGGCGGCGGAGGAGGATCTGAAGAGCGACCGTAGCTTATCCCAGTGATAGCAACAAGAGAAAACAACGCTGAGGGTGAAGATCACGAGGAGCAGCAGCCCCGTGCCCAAAGGAAACGCTAAGCTCGGCCTCGCCGGCGACGATTGCTCCGGGGACATGTCGCCGGGGTGCGGCGGCCCCATCGTCATCGACAAATCTACACTCCCCATTTCGCAGATCAAAGAATAAATCCTAGTAGAACTGTTTGAGTTTGATATTCTTCTACTCTTGTTCTCCTCCGCCGCGGCGGTCATCGGCGGCGGTGCAGCTATCTCGGTGAGCTCGCCGCCGACGTGTCGGGAGAGTACGGAGAAAGAAACAAGAGTTTACTTGCTTTTGTTTCTAATTAGTGTAGTGAAAGTAAGGGAGTAAGAGGATATGATAACATTATGGTCTATATATAGACCATGTATTAATGCTATGTTTTCAATTAGGCCCCTCCATTTCGATTAATTGCAATCTCGTCAAAAATATATTTTTTTTTTTATTTAATTTATTTCTACGCGTTTTACTTTAGAATCACCTTTAAATCACATAATAATTAAAAATGATAATAGAGGATAAAAGAACATAGATTACGTTTCTAGTTTTGCGTAGAAAATCATATCCGTAACGACTGAGTTGGTTCTGATTAACGAAACTGAGTGTTAGAAAAGCGGTTCCATAACATTTTAAAAAACAATTTTACGAAAAATTTTTTGGATATGGATTCGTGAGTCTATTCACAATAAGATTTTAAATACCGTTTCGTGCCGAGTTTCGGTAAACTCTAAATTCGAGACATGCCGATCGTACCGTGCCGATAATAATTTTTTTAATTAATATTTTATTATATTTTTAAATTTTTTTTAAAAAATAAAATAAAAGGGTGCGCCCACGCCCTTAAAAAAAAAGATGGTTACCGACCCCGTCTCGGCATCGAGTGTGCCGTCCGGCTCGGCACCCCCCGGTGCCAGCATCGTCCCGATGCCGAAGTCTGGCAGCTCCGGCACGAGCCGGACGGCACCGAGCATGCAGCCCACTTTTAAGACTCTAGATCACAAAAAGTCCAAACACGTGTAGGATGCAAGAGACCGACGGTAAAAATCAAAACTAAGAATCATTGGATAGTTTATCGAAAACCAATTCTAAGCTACCAAATTAGTCGGGCATCACTTGTAAAACGTGCGAATTATAATTTTTTTTTTTTTTTTGAAATTAAGAATATTGTAAAATATATTTTCGAATATATATATTTGTAATTTTCAGCAAAAATGTGGTCAACTAATATTGACTTTATATGAAAAGATAACGTACCAAATCGTCCTGTCTTGTACGAAAGAAGATTTCCAATTGAACACCATTTTTATTTATTTATTTACATAGAATTGAACAAAAAACATCACCACCGCATAGAATTTATTTATATTCTTTGACGGTGAGTCATCTCAAAAATATCATCATTAAAATTTAAATATATATGAGATAAAAAATCATTTTATTATAAAAAAAAACAACAAATTTTTTTCTTACGTTTTAATATTACAGATAATATATAAAAAAGACTAAAAAATATTATTTTTTACGATCATTTTAATAAAGATTGAAATGGCATTATTTATATCCGTCTATTTTTAGTAATTAAATATTCTGAAAAGTTACTTTTTTATATGCCTTAAAAGTAAAATATTATACCAAAGCTAAATTATTTTAATTCTCATTAAAACTATATTTAAAATTTTTTTAAAATATTTATAAAATAGATTGTCTAGGAGCTCTCAGCTCTAGCAATCACCACATCACCGTTCTAGAAAAAAGATACGGAGAAAAGAAAGATGGTCCTTTATAGAGTACGGTTAGATGATAAGGCCATCGAATATTTGATGTTGACCAAACTCCAACTAGAAAAAATTGCATTTTTTATAAATTACTCCTAATATTACATTTATATAAATTAAGTTTTATTTTAAAATTAATACTAAAATATTTTAATTTTTGTATAAATATTTTTAGAAAAATTTTAGATATGCTATAGTTTTATTTTTTTAAAAACTAGTTTACAAAATAATCTAAATAGACATTTTAAAGTTTTAAAATTATTAATTTTTAAATTTATATGTTGATTCGCTAAAATTTTAGCCTTAAAATATATATTTACAATATTTATAAAAAAAATTTGGACGTGAACAAAAATTTTTATAATCAAACTTTTAAAAAAAATACTTTCAATAAGTATTTTAGGGTATGAAAAATAATGGTTAATAAATAAGGGGTTCATTTGTAATAGGTAAATTTTGTAGGGCTGCTATCGTAACTTCCCTTCCAAATAAGTATACAGGGGTTAGTGCCTTCTTGGTAACTTTCTCTTTCTTAATTCTCTTTTATTCTTATATATATATATATATATATATATATATATATATGATATCTTTTCCAATAAAAAGATACACAATTTTAATTATTTTGTTATATGAAATAATCAACAATTTTTAACATTACAACAAATTTAGCAGCTTTGTTAACCTTATTAATCTCGTAATTTATCTTAATATAGAATGAAAAAGCCATTCTCCATAAGATTCTAATAGTCCTATATAATTTGAGTCATATATAATGCATTATAATGTGTACAATATATATACCGATGTACTGTATTTGTCTATACTGTACTACAAGTTCTGTTGATTTTGATAAATAATAGTGCTCAATACATAAAAAAATCATTTTGCATAACTCTTCGAGAAAGAAATATGCTGAAAAGTTATATAAAATATTAGAATTTTCTTTTAGGAAGAGTTAATTCACTATGACTTTTTATGTCTTTCGAAAATTTAAAACAAAAAATTTGAATATCTTAATGTTCCGCATCTTTAATATATAATTTTTTTCCAAAAATAGATAATTATAAGGCTATTTTTCGTTGTGTCTTGGTCGACCGAGGTTCGAATCAAAACACCTGAACGACTAAGACATCATTCGACGAATTCTTTTTATAAAAAAAAAAAAAAACAAAAAAAAAAAAGAAAAAAGAATTGAGGGGTACATAGGAATAATTTTAGGTGGTAGGAGGGGCCCTTGAGTCTACTCACTTATGACTCAATATGAGAATGCAATCCACTAACAAGTTAGGTCACTCATCATCATGTATGCAAAAAGAAGGCCACTAGGAACCAAGTGGCAAATCTTTTTTATTAAAATTTTTTTTAATAAAAAAAATGATATACGATGTCTATCTATCGCTCTAATTAGCATTCCCATCCTGCTAAAGCAGCTAAACAGTGATATAGCACCAGACTGATTTAATTAGCATTCCCATCCTGCTAAAGCAGCTATACAGTGATATAGCACCAGATCTGATTTACCATATGGCAATAAACAAGACAGATCACATAGATCGAGACCATGGTCGGAGATCTCGAAGCAATTTGAGCTCCCAGAGGTGGCCGAGGTCGCTTAGCGGTCGACTGATTGTGGAGAAAAAAAATCGGTTATAAGTAGTCACAATATAACATATGGTGGACTATGAACACATTGATCGGGTTTTCCGAATTTCCGACATATTGGATTTTCTCTGTTTTTCTTTACGGCACGAGCAGTGCATATAAATTTTCTATACAGCTGTCTGTGTAAGAGACTTCACTTTTATCATTTCGAGAGAGATAGAGAAATAGTCTGAGACTCCGTGATATTAGACCTCAGCTACTGAGAGAACGTGAAAGAGTGTTATACGTCGATATCTTTTAAACTTTTAGTAAAAATTTTTCCACTAAACACTTATAATCTGTAGTTTTAAGCCGAGGACTTCTACATAAATAATGTGTGTTCTGTGATTGCTTGTAACTCTTTTTAGCCAACACCTGGCTTCAAACACTCCATACATTGATCGAGTATGAGGTCGATCAAGTAAATAGTAACCGGTTAGTGATCATCGACATAAAATGTATCGGCGGACGGCGCCATTGCGAGTGATCACTAGCTTTTTGCTCTTTTTTTTTTTTAAAAAAAAAAGAAAAATACCTCACTAGCATTTCTCATTTTATTTAATTTTGTCACTCAAGAATACCTCATTCGATATGCCCTCCGGTCCATATCTTCCAATTAATTTTGCACTCTACGGTACACTGGTATTAGTCATGTATATAAATAATTATGTTATAAATGTAATTTTCTTCTTTTTTCACAATTTTAATTTAATAGAAATTAATATTTATTTTTACTAAAATATTAGACTTTTTACCCTATACACTATTATAGTAAGAACAAATAGCATATTGCATAAATAAAATTTATTTAGGATATGAACGGTATATATATATATATATATATATATATATATATATATTATTGAAATATGATTAAAACTCTATTAAAAAATTTCTTATTACGTAATATACAATATAATTATTTTTATATTAATATTTATCTCCGTATCTCGATAATTACCTATAAATTAATTAATATTATTAAAGTATTTTCCAAGTAGAAAATAAATCAATTACATGATAATCATACATTACAAGTATGTTCTACTAAATCCAATGTATAGGTTACATACAAAATATGTCATAATACCAACATGATCAACCCCACAAATTAACATGCTTGATTAAATTATTATATTTTATTTATCTTTTTTCTTAGAATTTTTATATTCTATGCCACATCCCTATTTTAGAAACAGAACAAATGCAATTTGGATATCTAAAGTTGTTTGTGATATCACATGGCGCAGCAGCTATGATCATTTAAGTTTGTATATTTCACATATATATATATATATATATATATATATATAACTTTATGTTATGATTCTATGATTTTGATAGAGAACAAAATGCACTATCATATTGAAATAGAAGTGCACATAGCTATGCAGCTATGATCCCCCACTGCGTTTCGCGGGCCGGATCGGATCGGCCCGCACTGTGCGGGCACCCAGCTATGCTTGACTCGCAGCTTGCTGAGGCGGGCGCACCGCGTCTAGGACCAGCCCGGCCCTTCGGCTTTGCTGGCAAAATAACTAGTGCATCTAAACATAGCGTATTATTAATGTTCACTTTACCAAACCGTATTTCAGTATATTGCTTGGTACATCTGTAATAATAAAGTGCAAAAGCACAGTTTACTGGTGTCTTATATCATAATATAAATATTTATTTGTTAAAATAAATTTAAATTATAAATAATAGTTGCTATAACTATTATGTAGTTTATATTCCGTACGAAGTTATTAAATTATCGACTTGTTTTTCTTACATATTCTCAATATTTATGATTTTCAATTAAATTCTTTTTATTTGTAAATTTATATTTCTTAAAATTTTAAAATCTATTATTTTTTATTTACTTCAGAAGAAATAGATATATCTTTATAATTAGATCGGTATAATTAAGAGAAATAGAAATATCTTTGAATTATAAATTTAAAAAAAAATAATAATAAATTTTACTAATTATAAATTTTGAAAGTAATTTTAATTAATTTTAGTACATATATTATAGTGCATTATCTGCTAGTTTATATATATATATATATATATTATAATATATATATATATATATATATATTATATATATATATATATATATATAAAGGCTATTCTCAGTTCGATCTGAGAATAGTCTTTAATAAGCTAATATTTTAGCCTTTGATTTGCTTGATTTAACGGCTGAGATTTAATTTTAACATTTAACGGCGCCGTTAAATACGGATGGTTCTGTATGATAGTTTTATTCGTTTGAAGGGGTACAAGTACAATGGTTTTAGGGGTCATTCTCTTTCTTGGATCCCTTCAATCACTTCATGATCACATCCCACCACCTACGATCCAAAAAGAATGAAAATGATAATCACCAAGATCTCCACTAAATAATGTTTGCTTTCATGGTAATGGCAATGGGCCATTCATTTTTTAGCATAAAAATATACTTTAATCACTAAAATGTAGCTTTATTTTACTTAGATCCATTTTTTCATATTTTAAATTTTTATTTTTAAATTAGCGATATTGAAATATGCTGTATTGAAATATATATCATACTAAACTATACGAACTAAATTATATTAAAATTATGGAAAATTCTGCTAAATAGCACTCTTTTAGAAAGAAAGTGGCAACTCTAGTTTAGTTGAAGCCCAACTGTTGTTATTTATTTATTTGTAGAGTATTATATTTTATATCTTTTATAATTAAAAATTATAATTTTACACAAGGACAGTTTCATCATTTCATGCGGTATCTAATTATGGTTGCCTATTATGCAAATGCCCTTTATTTTTTATTTGCTGATTGCTACATTCTTTTTTATGATTCTTCCGTACTCACAGAGGACACCACTTTCTTTAGTTTCTTATGGTAGGAGCCACACGCACTTGTTACTCATTATTTTGATTTTAGTTCTCCAATTTAACAGATTTTAACAAACCAGACCCTGCTTTTTGAAACAGTACCAAATCAGTTTTTTTTTTAAAAAAAACAATTAATAAATCATTGGTGACATCCGCAAATTAATTTAGAATTAGCTAAATTAATAAGAACGGATTGATTTAGATTTTTTTTAAAAAAAAGACTATTTTAAGCTTTATTTTAAATTTTAATTTTTGACTTATATTCAAGGGAATGGTTTATGGGCTACAAGCACTTGGTAAATGACTTATTTAATATATATATATTTTTTAGTGAATTTGGAACTTGGTAATTATGAGTTTTCAGTTTATCAATACAATATAGTAATTTGGCAACAAGCACAGTTATTCATTAGACCTATCAATATATATAGTAATTGGGATGTATGTTGATGCATTAAATGAATATGGTTTGAATATATTTTATAGTTTTAAAATTTAACGTAATTTAAAGTGAGTTTTAAAATTCATTAAACATTCGAACCCAAAATATTTAGTTATAAATAATTAAAATTTATAGATTTTTATAATTTTAATATAAAATTTTAATTATGCGTAAGTGGTAAATTCTTTTTTTTTTAAATTAAATTTTTAGTGAAATGTCGGTTGGCCGTTGTCAGTATTTTATGAGAAGCGAGCCGGTTTGCAGTCAGTCAAATAGTGATCCCTCCACCTCCTCCTCCCCGCCAACGCCGCCGCCGCCGCCGGGAACCTTAGTAATCCTATCTCTACCGCCTAGGACGAGCTTAACACCAATGGCTTCCCTGTCGGCCTGTCCCAACCACCGTTATCGCCTAAGCTCTCAATCGCACCACCAGCGACTTGCCGTCGAATTCGCGGGCGGAAGTCGTCGGATAACTCTTCCGCCGGATAATTAGTTGGCCTCTTACCCCCTCGCGCTTCACCGGCCGCCTCTGAGACCTGCCGGTGGTGATCTCATGTTCGAACTCGCTGCGGTGTCCGCAAAGCATCCTGCAAATTACTTCGATGAGGTTCCCGTCAGGGATTGTAATCGTGAAGGTCTGTATTCGGTCCTTGTTCTTTCTCTTGTTAAATTTAGCAGCAACTCCATCTGCATTCCGCCATTTATTTAGTTCTGGAGGAACAGAGCGCTATACAATCGTGAATGTTTGATTGGAATTTGGTTGAAAAAGTTGAAGAACATTGAAATTCTGGTTGTTCGAGCATATTTGATTGCTAAATAGTCCTCGATTGCCCGGCGCTGGGCAGTCCAGCAGCTGGGTGCTCGAGCATCCGATCGTGGGTTCGAATTTTGACTTCCGTAGAATTTTAATTTCGTATTCGAATTTTGACTTCCGTAGGATACAAGCCAGTTAATTTATATTTAAAAAGTTCAAACGCTTGCATGGGATGCTCAATTTCATATCATATATTAGCGTTATTTGAGCACATAAATTATGTACGAAGGTTTGGCCGTGGAACAGGATAAGCTCAATTAACTCATGATTGTTGTATGGATTGGGCTGATTGATGCATGTGCGCGAGTTTGGGCTAGGCCCATATGACTGCGGCCAAGAAAATGATCCCATATCCCTCGTATGGGATGGAGAGATGTGTTCATTATCTTGGAAGCTCCAAGGAGTGACATCTACCAAATCGATCCCTTCTTTGAAGGGGTGCAGGTATATCGTGCGGTCGGGGCTTGTGGTGCAGCTTGGTGGGATCTGACTGGTCGGGGCTGCCAGAATGATTTGGCATAGTTTAGAGTTTAGATGGTTTTTTTTATATTTAATGTTGGATAATAAAAATAGGAGATAAATATTTTTATGAGTTATGTGAGACGAAAAAATTTGTTGCATCGCGGCCTTTGCTATGTACCCTCCAAAAAATCACACATATTGACGTAGCACCATCAAGACCACATATTATAATGGGTATAACTGTAATTTTAATATTTTGTGCGTATCACGAGAAAGTTGTGCGGATCACGAGACGTATATGTGGTAGAGATTGAATGTATGTGATTTGTTGGATATTTTGTTGGGAGTGAGTAGTTTTTTTCTTTTCGGCATATGCAGAAAACGACAAAAGTTGGCGGCGTGGCGCGGCGTCTAAGAATCAAATTGCAATATTTCCTCCCCTAGAAAACAGCGTTTGTGAGTCCCGCCCCCTTCTCTATCTTTTCTTCTGCGTCCAACATTTGTCCGGTGCATCAAATATTTATTATCATACACATGGAGAGCGTCTGGAAGCTCGAAACGAGTCAAACCACCAGTCACACTCATGATGACGTGGCGGTTCAGGTGAAAATAGACCGAATCGAACCGACGGATTCAACCACCCAGTGTTCAGCATGAACCCTTTCTATATAAGAATTCGGTTTTTTTAAGAGAGCATTCAACCACGGTGCAATAGAAGCCACTGGCCCTCTTGATCACCCGAATACCCGGTCTAGATAAGTCGGCGTAATTAGAAAATAATTATTAAGAATTTGGTTATATAAGTCGGAATAATTACAAAAAAGGCTATCGGATCAGTATCGACGAAGACTATTTTGCTTTAAAAAAAGCTCTAAATAATGTAAACCAAAAGATAAAAATTAATAAAAATAGCAACAATCTGGATTGGCTAGGATGAGGCATTCTAATTTTATTTAAACTTCGTCTAATCCGGAGTGGCCGCTTTTAATAACTAATATTGCATACGGTTTTTTTTAATCCTTAATATTCCGGGGCGCTTGACTTTTCACAGAAGAACTATCCGTATAAACTATAAATACTTTAAGTAGCGGTATATGTTAAGTTTAATTTTTGGGTCTATTTGGTTCAGTTCGGATTATAAAATATTAACGCTATTGGACCCAACTAGAGTTGTCAATTTGGCCCGCAGCCCGTGAACTGTACCGCAGTCCGGCACGTCGTGGTCGTTGTCTAGACCGCCGGCCAGCCCGCACGTAATGTAGCGCGGGTCAGCCCCGTTATCTTGGCCCATGCAAGCCGTGCGGACTGGCTCGGCCTGCGAGCTGGCCCGCACGGGCATTATATATATATATGGCCTAGTCCCATCACCAAGACCAAGTAGCGGGCCCATGCGGGCCGACCCGCGTGTTGACAATCCGAGCTGAGCTGCATTGTTGTACTATACGGGATGAGCGAGCTTGACCGTAAAAATAGCGGTGCAGTCCGCACGGCTGACATATCTAGACCCAACAACTCCAAATCTAGAAATTTGTTGATCATATGGAAGCTTTACAAAATTAAAATTTTCACGTGCATAGAAAGAGAGGCTTATGAAAATGGAAAAGGTAGAGGGTGCCACGTAACTACCTTCATTCATCACTAAATCTATCACGAGACTCGAAAAATACTAATTAGAACGATAAGTAGACAGTTTTTATATAGTTGGAGGACACGTGTCGTCTCCTCCACGAGTTTAATCCGTCAGTAATAATATGATGCGCATAATAAATGAACGATGCTTGTTAGATTCTATCTTTTTGGCATAAACATGCATTATATACGATGTGGACGTATCCATTTTGCGGTTGAGAATGTGATTGTATAGTTGGAGGCGGAAAGTATCGCCGTCTATTAATGCAAATTTCAAACCTATTTGTCAACGAATAATAGCTTTTTCTCGCGTCTCACCCACCTGTACTTAGGGCTGAGCATTACCCGAACCTACCCGAAAAACCGAACCGAACATACGCGAACAAAGCCAAAATTTCGGGTTCGGTTCGGGTCGACATTTTAGTAATTCGGGTCTATATAATTCGGTTCGGGTTCGGTGGTCGAATTTCGGTTCGGTTCGGGTTGAACCCGAATTATCCTCGCGAGTTACATTTTAGTTAGTTTTCGTTGGTTTTTATGTGCTAATTTTTTCTTTTTAAACAAAATATTCATATTACAACTATTCGGGTTGACCCTAACCGACCCGAATCCGAATTGGTATTGAATAAAAATAATTTTTGCTATTATTCGGGTCAACCCGAACCAACCCGAACTGATCCGAATTTTAGTCGGTTCGGGTCGGTTCGGGTTGACACGAAATTCGGGTCGGTTCGGATCTAAAAGTATTTGGTTCGGGTCGGCCTTAAGAATTTCGGTTCGGGTCGGTTCGGTTCGGGTGACCCGAATGCTCAGCCCTACCTGTACTCCATATATTATGGCCATTTCCCGCGCCGTAAGTTACTTCCTTGTGCGGTTCATTTTTAAGCAGTGTATAGCTTAATTTCTTTTTTGAGATAAAAAAGTGATATTTTATCGGTGTATCAACTTTCAAAATTATTAGAAATATTATTTTATAATCACGATCGATCAGTCTGTATTAGAATGTGACCGCAGTCATAAAATAAAATCCAGACCTGAGTTAGGGGTGGCGTACTGATATCCTGTCCAGTCACCACATTAGCAATTTCTGTCGAAAAGCTAAAATTATATATTTGTTTTATTTCAGAACCATCTGTGAGATTCGAACCTACGATATGTGCTTCATAAGGCATATACGCCATACAGCTAGAAGTATAGGTGGGAAGCATGTACATGTTAATTACACTATTACTTTTTTTTTTAAAAAAAAAAAATACAAAAATTGTATAACAATTTATGTTAAATTCAAAAAAACATTTTTACCAAATGTTATCTAATTCCAACCGAATATAAATTTGGCGAATTTAGATTAATATTACCTCGTCTATCCTTTTTGTTTTCCTCTCTATATGGAGAGGGCTAGATGTGCCCGCAACCATTTTTTTTTAAATTTCTATTATAAAATAGTAATACTTAACATTTTTAAATTAAAATTCTATTATAAAATAGTATACTTAACATTTTAAAATTATATCACAAAATCTACTCCATGACCGAAATAAAATAGATTATCAAACATGATAAACATGATCCTTAGCCTACTATTTTTGTACAAAAAAATTTCAAATTTGTAGCGTATGTTCCAACCACTGGATAAAAAAAATTTAATTATATATCATCCTTTTACTTTTAGAAATTATAGAAATTAATTCCTAAAAATAAAAAAATATATACTGAAGTAACGGTATAACCAAAAAAAAATAATAATTGCGTATCAGTTTCCTATTTCAGGATCTACACAAATTAATCTATGAAAATGAATAAATGTTATGATGTAACAACGCATGTTAGATAAAAAAAATGATTGATCGCGTATCAGTCTCTATTTTTATGAACTGTACAAAATAATTACTGAATACAAAAAAAAAGGAGCGGATTAAAAAACAACTCAAAAAACAAGAAATTACATTATCAAATAAGTTATATTATTAAAATTAAGATAAAAATAAGATGATATTTTTAAAAATAAAATAAAAGACAAAAATTGAGTCCAGCAAAATTGCGATTGAGATATGAATCAGTTCCGAGTCACATTACACATCCAAACACGACACCTGTCCTCCGTTAAATCCGACAATGCCGTGTCTTTCTCCGTTTTCTACGCCGTTAACTCCTAATTAATTTTATTATTATGAATAAATTAGTGATTAAATAAATATTATTTGTCAAATTTTATTCCGAATATATGCCTTCAGTGGCGCACCCTAAATTTAGGAGTATAATATCGTCCTTTGGGTTACCCATTGCTTGACTTGTTCGGGGAATGCAATTCGATTCGATCCGATCTGGATAATACTCATAAATATGGATTAATTACGATATTTTAATTATTTCTTATATTTTACAAAATTTATATTTATTTTTAGAAAGTTTTATATTAGTTATTAGTTTGAAAATCTTTGTCCACGGCCCTTTTTTTTCAAATTTTATATCTCCGCTTTACGCATTTATACATGATTATATATACTCATAAATGATTATATATACTCATAACTTCCCTAATTCACAAAAATTGAGCTTCAAAACCGAAGGGTAAAATTCGAACTTTATTGATGTAATTGTATTTTTGCTATTTAAATTTATTTTAAAGATTTAAAATATTATATTAAGTATGACTTTATTATTAAATATTATTGATATTCAGATATTTAAATATTTAATATAAATTAGTTTATATTTTTTATTGTCGTATTTCAACTGTACTAATATTTTACTTTTAAAAATTATTGTGTTTTATATTTATACCATATCGTATTTTTGTATCAAGCTCTACTTTTTACCCAACATACTAATATTAATAATTTTTTTGTCAGAAAAAAAATAATTATTAGGCATAATATATTTTTTAGCCCCAGAACTAAAATTGTGCCTCTATAATCATGAACTTTAAACTGTACTCGCGATAACCCTGAACTATGAAAAAATATCCACGATTACCTTACCGTCAGTTTTTCCGTCCGCCGCCGTTAATTCGCTGATGTGGCAGTTTTTAAATTATTTTTATTAATTTCAATACATATAAAGATATATTTGTCCCTCCACAAAGTTAAAAAAATTAAAAATTAATACATATAAAAAACTATTTTCCCTCCACGAAGTTAAAAAAAATTAAAAAAATTTTAAAAAATAATTTAAAAACTGCCACATCAGCGAATTAACGGCGGCGGACGGAAAAACTGACGGCAAGGTTATCGTAGGCATTTTTTTCATAGTTCAGGGCTTTGTGAGTACATTTTAAAGGTCAGAATTATAGATGTATAATTTTATAATGTTTAGGGACTAAAAAATGTATTTTACCTAGTTATTATTATTAACAAAGGAAGTTGAGGTGTAAACGAGCCAGTCTACTCTCTCCGGTTCGTTTCCGGTTCATGCGTGCCAATGCAAACCAAAGCTATTGTTTGACCGAACCAACTCGAACATGCTATAAGTACCCCCGCCATCGTCTCCATCTATTTCACTGCAAATCATATAATAATTTCGTTATTAGCAGAAGAAACTTATTGAAGCTCATCTCAGATTATCAATGGCGTTCCCAAAATCCCTAGCTCATCGCTTCCTCTCGGCGGCGCGATCTTGCTCCTCCCACTTTCGTGGCAGCGTTAATGGCGGCGTGTCATCATCTCCGCCGCTCCTCCGCCGCCGTCTATTCCCCGAACAAGCCTACGATGAACCCAACCTCCTCCGGCGATTCCTCCATCGTTCCCGTCCCACAGTTCCCCCCGATCGCATCTTCTCCGCCGGCCTCCTCTCCGGCGACGGCACTACTACCCTCGCCGATCGCATCCGCTCAACCATCCTCCCCCCACCGCGGCCGACGGAGAGGAGGATTACGGTTGATGATGCGAAGAAAGTGTTGCGCGCAGCGCAGATGGAGGCCGTGAGGGCGAGATTTAGGCTGATCGCGTCTTCTAGAAGCAGCATTGCCTATCACGAGTTCGTCTCGATCTGCCGTGAGATCTGTGGCCACGATCAAGCGGCCGGGATCGCGAAGTCTCTCGATGAGTCGGGTGTTGTTATCATCTTTGGTGATGTTGTTTTCTTACGCCCTGATCAGGTAAATGTTTATCAAGAATTTTCACGTCAATTTAAGTTTGCCTTCTCTTTTCGTGATGTTCTTTCTTAGTATTTTTGTTAGTTAAAGGGATAATTTCATTGGCAATGCACGAGTACCTTCTGTAGTTTCCAGAATCAAATAGATCCTGGTTTTCGTTTAGGCTGGCTAAAAAAAAGTGGGCTCAGCCACCGTGATTATGAAAACGACGAGAAGGTATTTGTGATTATTGTCAGAAATTAAAGAGAAGGGGTTTGTTGTTTGGGGGGATGTTTAAGTTGGGATTTGCCGAGATCTGATCGGGTTTTTCCAATGAATTTACTCTTTCTACAGGAGGTTGAGGTGGTTTCTTCAGCAGGAGATCAAAATTACACCTGATGGTTTTGAGATCACTTAACTCTAAATGACTTAATTAACTTTTAAAGACTAGATAGATTTGGCATACAGTTAACATGTTTAGATCAGATGAATCTAAAGCTTTCATGGCATAGATCAAATTTGCCTTTCTAAGGGTCATTTCTCCACTTGTTAATTCCCATACAAAGAGGGCGGAGTACTGCCCATACCCACCCCTAGTACAAAGAGTGGTCCTGGGATTGATTCGTGCAGCAAATCATACTATTGTTGGATTAAGTTATATAATGACAATAAAGAATCTAGGTGCTTTATCTAGTTTCTGTAATCTACATGGTGCATGAGCCACCGAGCGCTCAGTGCCACGGTCCCAGATCGACTCTCTGCTCGTTCCAACGGAATGCCTAAATTCGTTCCTTGGCTTGTGAGCGGCTCGTGCTGGTCAGCATGTGGTGAGTTTACCCGGTGGTGTGAGCTAGTGCTCACCTGTCCGAGTTCAGGGTCAATATATCATGACAGTGCCGGAAGCGGCCGCAATTGTTGGCCTAGAAAAGATATTATCCATGCAAATTGTTCTCCTCCAGTAATTTTACAATTATCAGGTGCAACTAATTTCTAATCCTTGTTGTATTGTTACAAATGATATGGTGTTTAATGTTCTGCCATCAACTGCACATATACATGGGCATGCATGACGTATAGGCAGACTTTTCTGTACTCTATATATCTATATTTTTATTCGTTTGCATGTTTATGAGTATGTGGACATATGCAACATGCATGTAAATCTGTTGAATATAATATGTGACAGTATGTCTTCGTAGTAACCCTTTGGAAAAGATGAAACAAAGTAGACATTTCCATCTAATAGCTGCTGAAAGTTATCAAGGTGGCATCATTTAGTCCATGCATAAACATTGAGTCTTTCTTTGTGATGGTAATTATATTTCTGTTTATGAATATTATTACTTGTGGAAATTAGTATAATGATTTATCGATTGTTGTTTTCTGTGAAAATAAAGCACGTATTTTGCTTGAAATTGATCAATCCTTATCCTTGGAAATTAGGATAATGTTTCTGTCACCGGATCAACAGAAGTCTTGTTCATTTTACGGGGCAGTTTTACATGTATCATCCTGTTAATCTTGATATCGTGAATTATATTTTCGTTGCAGTTACTAATGAAAAATATTGAGATGAGTCCGTAGTGTAGGTCAAGGGCATTCCTGAATGTATATATTAATTAAATTTACATGTAAAGTCTACGTCGAGGTTGTAGAGATTCGAAGCTCGTGTGTTCCAAACATTGTCTCTTCTAATCTCTCAGGTAGTGAAGGCCGTGGAGAGCATGATCCCGCTGTCCATTCCCTGCGAGAACGATCCCAGACTCCAAGAACTAAGGGAGATGGAGGAGAAGAAAGCTGTGATAGATAGAAAGGCGGAGGTCGGCGTTAGGAGAGAACTCTGGTGCGGGCTGGGTTTCCTCGCTGCGCAGACGGCCGGGTTCATGAGGCTCACATTTTGGGAGCTCTCTTGGGATGTCATGGAACCCATCTGCTTCTTCGTAACCTCCATCTATGTAATGGCAGGTTACGCCTTCTTCCTCCGCACCTCCCGCGACCCGTCCTTCGAGGGCTACTTCGCCAGCCGTTTTGCTTCCAAACAGAGGCGGCTAATGAAGTCCCACCGATTCGACGTTTGCAGATTCAACGAGCTCCGCGGAGCTTGTTCTGACAGCCTTCACCGTAGGTCCGTTTTTCCTTCCAAAAATTTCTCCTGCTCTCCTTCTTACTGTGATTGCAGTTCGGGGACTTCGTTGATGAAGTCCGAGCATTATTAGTTTTATTTAACATTTTTCGCCAGAAATTCAAATTAGAAATACGCGGCGCAGTCCTTTGTAAGAGAGACTATAGAATTGTTATTATATCAGGGTCATTTTTTGACCTCCTATTTCCACCCCCCCTTTCATTCAGATCAAGTATAGTGAGATACGGACTTCTGGCTGATTGCAAGCGATTAGGGGAAATAAAATGCTGAGAGTTCTTTTATATACATCAGGAAAAAAAATTTTGTATATTCAGCTTCTATTTTTGTACCGTGCCGTTCGAACAATTATAAATTATTATTTAATTATTTATTTTTTATTGTCGTGTTCGAGTCGCATCCGGCTCTAGTTTTTTTTTTTTTGAAAGTTATCATATTCTGTGTCATGTGTTCCCGTACTCGTACCCTGTATCATGTGTTCCTTCTAGTCCAGAAAAATAAGATCATTCGTATAGAATTTGCCCAATTTTCGTTTACAACAAGTTGTTTTTAATTTTCAACATTTCAATTATTTTTAGCAACACAGCAGTTCGTATGTAATAATTTGTTCTTATCTAATTATCTTAATTTGCGACATCTACAAACCTAACCAAAAAATAATTTGAACAGAGAGAGAGAGAGAGAGAGAGAGAGAGAGAAGAGGACGTATTTAATTTTGCTTTATCGTTAGTTTTGCATCAATTTTTTTTTTTAAAAAAATCCCAAACGTTTTTATTTGAACATTTTTGCTAAGATAAAATCCCAGACGTTAAAGCACAATTTAGGAAGTCCGTTATAACCAAAGTCTAATACTGATGGTAAATCAATGCGCTTGTACAAGATAACGAGCTTAAAATAGTAAATTTAAAGGTGTTTGCGTTTTTATACTTTTGTTAACTTAAAATTTTAAAAATATATCCCATTAATTAAAATAAAATTTTTATATTTTCTTAACTGTGTGAACTGATAAAATTATCACGGTTAAATTAGAGAGAGAAAAACAATATAATTTTGAATTATGAGTGTACAGAAATGCAAATGCCCCTAAATAGAAACTAGTTTGTCAATAGTTTATTGACAAGGTTAAATGCCTCGCCGTCAAGAATAAGAAGTTTATGTGGCAAAATTATATAATGAAATATTTACGCGTATATATTCGCGCAGGAGCAACCTGCGCGTTTGGCCTAGGTCTCTAGATCATATTATGGATCTCGGGTAAGAAGGTCCCGTGGTGGGTCTCGCTATCGCGTGTTTTCGATAGCCGGAGCACTCCCTTTCAGGGTCCGGGCTGGACACCGGCAGGCTTATTTGGATTCATCTTCATGGACTTATCGGTCTGCGTATATGGGTCTTACTATTTTTCCGGCACGTGGCAGCCCAAATTCGTGCTCCATCATTTTTATCACCCATCTGAATCCACGTTTGTATTGATTTTTGAAACCAGTCTCTTCTTGCTCCAAGGTACGCTTATATTCCCACACAAGTTTCTTCTCCAATTGTCGCAGATACTTATTATTAAGTCAATACACAAAAAATTCGTAACAAAACTTCTGTTAAATTAAATTTTATTCATTATTTATTTATTATATGTAAAATTGTATTATAAATATTTGTTAAAAAACTATTTTAGTCATAGAAACAATTCAAATTTTACTGCGTATATATATATATATATATATATATATATATATATTGGTGTTTTTTTCAAAACGTATACATTTTTTGGAAATTTTTTTAAGAAAATATATATATATAATATTTTTTTTTTATGTTTATTGCAATAAAAGGAAATGTTGTCTGGCATATTTAAAAGTTTTTTGAGACATGACATTAAATGATGGTGATATCTAACTATATACATATATATATATATATATATATATATATATATTACAATTTTTTTTTTTCAAAAATATATAAAATTTTTACTAGACATATTGTTTTAACCATAGCTATGGGACTATAGTTAAGGAGTATATTATTGACTACGTTATCTTCCTATACATCGTTGAATACATGTACATATTTAGCATAGTCTTGATATTATTTTACTGAACACTTGAAAAGACTTCACATTAAAGAGGGCGATATTCGAACTCAAATTTGATGATTAATGAGCCGCCCACCTAACTGAGCCTCTAGTAATAGATTATTATAAGAGATAATTATATTTTTATACGTGCCATAATTTAAAATGATAATTTTATAACCTATTATGGTAGAGCATAAAAATGCATATACCTCTTATATATATAGGCTATTCTCAGCTCGACCTGATAATATTATTGGTAAGCTAGCATCTCACCCGTTGATTTTTTTGATCTAACGGCTGAGATTTAATTTTTATACTTAACAGCGCCATTAAATATTTAACGGCGTGAATCATATTTAACGGCGCCGTTAAGTATAAAAATTAAATTTCAGTCGTTAGATCAAGGAGATCATTACCAATGATATTTTAAGGTCGAACAGAGAATAGCTTTATATATATATATATATAATATATATATATATATAATTATATATATATATATATAATATATATATATTATATATATATATATATATATATATTGATCAAAACTGAACGAACCGACAATCCATTCTAGCCAGTGCTGGAATTCGAACCCCTTATTATTATTTTTTGAGATTATATTAGTGAAACGCGTAATATGAACGCACGACTTCATAGAGACCTCAAATTTTCGAGAAATCCCACGTTTAATATCGACCGACGTTCTGAAGTTTGAGTACATGCGTTTTATAAACGGAAGCTCCTGCCACTTAGTATATAAAGAATTGAATTTTTTAAAAAATCTTTTAAAATTTCATTCCCAGAATTAAATTTGGATTGTGACATTTTTTGAGACATCTTCCATCTATTGGAGCTAATCTACTAAACCCATTATGATTGTTGTTGTGGTTACGCTGGATTAGCCGGATGGCGATGAACAGCGGCCAAACAAAGTCGAACTCAGGCTCAGGCAACGAAGGTGGTAGCCAGATCTGATGCATCTTTGCCCTCTAATAAAATTGAAATTTTTATTTCTCCTTGCTTTTCTATCCATGGCTTGTTAGGTCTCCGTCTTCTTGCTCTGGCCCTTAATCCCGCCGGTCTCCCATTCTCCCGCACCGACTGAGCTCTCTTTAATCGTTGATCGCGCTTGATCCCTCCCGATTCCGGTCACCCCGCCGAGCAAGGTATCTACGCCGCCGTTTGCGCCGCCGGCGGTGGGTATCCCCGATTTATAAATTTCTAAAATTATTATTATTATTACTTTTTTTTTTGTAGAAAAAATCTTTTAAGCATCTGAGTGAGGTCAAATGACCCCGCCGGCTGTGGAGTATATTCAGTCCTTGTGAGCGGCTCGAGCTCAGCTCGTAAAAGCCCGACTTGAACTCGATAGAACGATCAGGGGGATATTTGATCAGCTTCTTGCTTTTGAGCTCAACTCAAATAAGTTGTTGAAGTAGACGCAGAAGATTTTTCTGTTCTCATCAAAACCAATTTCCTCATAGAGGATCAGAGAATTAAAAAAAAAAAAAAAACAAAGTATATATTATGAGCTAACTCAAATATTTGAATGCACGAAGTAAGTATAATTTATGATGAGGGACAAAAAGGAATTATTGTAATCCTCAAGATACCCGCTGTTGTCGAGCTCAATTTAAGTCGAGATCAGCTCGGACCAAGCTCGAGCTCGACTCAAATTTGGATTTTTAAAACTAATTGAATTTGGGAAGAGCACTACGAGACCCAAAATAAGCTCTATTTTCACTCGTACCGCAAACCACGCTTTAATAATGACTTACTTGTGAAAGAAATATTACATATCCTTGATGTTTCTCCTTGGAATTTCGATAACTTGTGAAGTTAAAAATCAATATATTAATTTGTCATTCACTTCTTATCTAGTTTCAGGCATTTCACAAATTGAGTTCATGTTGGATTATATTTCAAGCACTCTCTCTCTCTCTCTCTCTCTCTCTCTGAACTCCTTGATGTTTCTCCTTGGAATTTCGATAACTTGTGAAGTTAGAAATAAGTATATTAAGTTGTCATTCACTTCTTATCTAGTTTCAGGAATTTCACAAATTGAGTTCATGTTGGATTGTATTTCTCTCTCTCTCTCTCTCTCTCTCTCTCTCTCTCTCTCTCTCTTCTCTCTCTCACTTGTTTTTTTTTTCTAGACTCAGGACTTCAGCATGGAGAATACAATGATGATGGAGTTAATTCAACGTAGGCCTAGTTAGTAAAGAACATAATGAGACAATCACATTATTGTGGCGGTTTTTGCTCTCCATCAGCTCAATCCGAGGAGTCAGCTTTGGACATGGAAAGAACTGTTTGCAGTTACGGTAACCGGCTTTCTTCAAGTGCATCTCTTCAGCCATTCGCGTCAGGTGGTCAGCACTCGGAGAGTAACGCTGCCTACTTTTCATGGCCCACTTCTACTTTACTCCATGGTGCCGCCGAAGGCCGAGCTAATTATTTCGGAAACCTTCAAAAGGGTGTCCTGCCCGGAAATCTTGACCGGTTGCCAGCCGGGCAGCAGGCAACCACTTTGCTTGATTTGATGACCATAAGAGCATTCCACAGCAAAATATTACGCCGATTTAGTCTCTGTACAGCAATAGGCTATCGAATTAGAAAAGGGGTGCTGACCGACATACCGGCCATTCTAGTTTTTGTTGCTCGTAAAGTTCATAGACGTTGGCTCACTCAAATCCAATGTCTTCCATCTGCTCTAGAGGTAGAAATATTTTAATTTGAAAAAAATTCAGCCCTTTCCACAAGATCGTGGAAGTCAATACATCCTTCTTTTGATCAGGGCCCAGGCGGCGTTTGGTGTGATGTGGATGTTGTTGAATTTTCCTATTATGGCGCACCGGCTCCAACTCCTAAAGAACAGTTGGATACTGAACTTGTTGACGGATTGCGTGGAAGTGATCCATGTATAGGTTCAGGTTCTCAGGTATCTTTTTTTGTTTTTTTTTCCAATAAGCGTAATTGTTTTCTTGAGGCAAATGGTAATCTTAGGCTATTAATAGGTAAAGAAATAAAGTCAATCTGACTTTGAAAATTACCAAAGATTTAACTTGTTCAGGTTGTCGAAAATAGGAGAAAGGCTGTTGGATTAATGAAGATTATGTTTTTTTACTTCATTTTGTAAGGGTAAAAAATGTAGCTTGACCCATAAATGGATTTGTATAACTTTTTTTTTTCACCTCTGAATTTTAGAAATTGTCGAAGTCAGAAACCCTGAAAATTATTGCGACTTTATGCTGACATGCTTTCTTCTTTAAGCTTGCGAAACAAAATTTTGTTATTTATATTTAGTGTAAAGGGTCCTTGATTGAACATTATTTCCTACAGTATTAAGCAATAAAACTTCCTGTTGGCATACTTTACAATTTTTAGAGTTTCATGCCAAATTCATGCTGTAGATGTATAATGCAGAAGCATCACATCTGTTACATTGTTTCCTCTCATATGCGGAGCCATCACACCTTCAGAAATCACATGAATCATTTCTGCAGCTGGATTATTAAACGAAATTAAGAAATTGATTCTTGGAACCTATCGTCAGGGAAAATGCAATCTTACCTTGATAGATTTTTGGCCGTACTTGACTGCAATGATTATTTAACCAAACAATTTCGAATTTCCTGCAATTGTGTGAATTTATTATGTTTCCATTAAAAGTTCTAAAATAACGTATGTATGAAACTGAGAGGTTATTTGAACTAGGAAAAGAAAACCAAAAAGAAAAAGAAGAAAGAACCGAAAAGGCCATAGAGGAACAGGGAACAAGCAATAAACTAGGATTTAGTTGAGAGTTCAACATCCAATAAACTAGGATTTGGACCGTAGAAATAAACTTTTCAATATAATGCGTCCAATTTGGCGAAAAATTACTTTTTACCCCTCTACTTTACACTTTTGGGGAATCATACCCTGTACCTATTTTCGGACATCCGGTAACCCAGTACTATGAATATAAGACCGCAATGCCTCTCGAGTCGTTTTACGAGCTAATTATACAGATCTATCCTATTTTTAGCCTACGTGGCATATTTTTAAATGAATTTTTAATTTCTTTCGTCGCATGTGCAGTAACAACTCCTTTACTCTTTCATCTTTAAAATATGTCACGTATTTGTCCTGTTTGTGCTTTGACCAATGTTTTTTCCCATAATTTCCCTTGCTTTTAGGTAGCAAATCAAGAAACATATGGGACTTTAGGTGCCATTGTGAAGAGCCGGACAGGGAACAAGCAAGTCGGTTTCCTCACAAACCGACATGTTGCGGTGGATTTAGATTACCCCAATCAGAAGATGTTTCATCCTTTGCCGCCCAATCTTGGACCCGGAGTGTATCTAGGTGCAGTGGAGAGAGCAACATCTTTTATAACCGATGATCTCTGGTATGGCATCTATGCTGGTACAAACCCAGGTAATATGGTTGAAGAGGTTAAGTCCTTGTTGTTTATGATGAGAAATTGTGCCGAATATAAAACAAAGTTCTTGGTCGAGCTTGGTGGTCAAAATATATTTAGCAATTAAATTGCCGCCTGCAATTCATATAAACACTTAGCGGCTGTTCTTATCAAAACCATAACGAGTCTAGCAGATATCACTTGCAAGAGGTATATTTGTGACATAGATATGCAAATTCTCTAAGACTATGAATTGACAGTTTTGGGATGGTTTCTGGTGAAACCAAGGTTTACCGTGCCGTGCCGTTTCGAGTTTCGGTAAATTCGGATCTCGAGATGTGCTGACCGTGCCAATAATAAAATATTATTTTTATATTTTATAAAATTAAAATATTAAGAAAAAAACAAAAATAAAAAAAAAAACAAATAAAAAAAAATTTAAAAAATTTTAAAAAATAAAAAAGTAATTATAATATATTTTAAAAACACATTTTATAAATTATAAAATTTTTTTTTTTAAAAAAAAGCAAATGGTCCGCGCGGACCCAAATTAGGTCACTTGCAAGAGGTATATTTGTGACATAGATAAGCAAATTCTCTAAGACTGTAAACTGACAGTTTTGGGATGGTTTCTGGTGAAACTAATGTGGAACACGAGCAGTTCATAAGTGACAATGGTATCGAAGTATTTTAAAAAAAATAAAATAAAATAAAAAACCATGATTGCAGACTTTTGTAATTTAGGGATGACATTGCAAAGGCGTGCTGCTTGGAATACCTATTATCACATTCATATTACCTTCATTGATTTTAGAAGTTCACAACTCTGTTTTACTTTATTTCCGAGAAAAGTCCAAGAACAATTCTTTCCATGTTTCTAGTCCACTTTTAGTTTGTAGTCAGTATTCATTACTTGAGCATAAAGGTATTGGAGATTCTCATTTTGTAGGTTCTCCGGTCTTTTCTTCGAATACTTTTCAGATTTCTGTAGATCTTACTTTATAATGCGAATTTGCAGAAACTTTTGTTCGAGCTGATGGTGCATTCATCCCATTTTCTGATGACTTCGATATGTGCAACGTCACAATCGTAGTGAAAGGAGTTGGCGAAATAGGAGATGTGAAGGTCATTGACTTGCAGTCCCCGATAAATAGTCTTATCGGGAGACAAGTGGTAAAGGTCGGAAGAAGCTCGGGTCTGACAACTGGAACGGTGATGGCCTATGCACTCGAGTACAACGATGAAAAAGGAATATGCTTCTTCACCGATTTTCTGGTTGTTGGCGAAAATCAACAAACATTTGATCTTGAAGGAGATAGCGGGAGCCTTATAATATTGACGGGGCAAGACGGTGAGAAGCCTCATCCTATAGGAATCATATGGGGAGGGACGGCAAATCGTGGAAGGTTGAAACTCAAAAGTGGTCATGGTCCGGAGAACTGGACTAGCGGAGTTGACCTTGGCCGCCTTCTTGACCTTTTGGAGCTTGATCTCATAACTACTGACCATGGACTTGAAGGTTTGTGCTTTTCTTTAGCTTGTCTTTTTGCGACATGTTGGATTCAATATGATGCAAGATTTTATGTGCTTAGCCGAGCCGAGTTTCGGTAAACTCAGATTCCGGCACGTGCCGATGGTGCCGTGCCGACCATGCCGATATATATTTATTTGTTATTTTTTAAAAAATAAAAATAAAAAATTAATTTAAAAATTCAAATATAAGATTTTTTGACACGTGCCGTGCCGGTTTGTGCCGTGACGACAACTGCCGGAACAGGCACGTGCCGTCCGACACGGGCTGTGCCGACCGGCACCGAAAACCATTATATGATGTAGGTCAAATACGCTCTCTAGTAACGACACTTTTATTCTCTTTGTGTTCGCAAAAAGGTTTTCTATCTTTCTTTCTTCTTCTCTTTTTTTTATTTATTTATTTAAATGAAAGGTATGTGGTTTCTTTACCATTGTAGTCTCCTTTTTTTTTCTTACAAATTTGTGCAACATGGGGCTGAATCTCTGTGGATCGTGGTAGCAATGCTACTTTGCCATTTACAATACCCCGTCGCGTTTTAAGTTGCCTATAAAGGATTCTTTCTGTTCAAAATAGTATTTCAAGGTTGCCGCCCCGTGGCATGTCCGCCACAGGGTTCTTTATCCTTGTCTTCATGCAAACATCACATAGAATACTTTGTGGTCTTAACTTCTCATTTTATTAACAAAACTTCTTATTTCCCAAAATTAAAGACGCAATACGGGAACAAAGAATAGCAATGGTAGCAGGCATGGACTCGACTTTCGGAGAAACATCACCGCCAGCGAGCACCCTGCCCAAGGAGAAGAACGAAGACATGTACGAGCCCCTCGGTGTTAATATTCAACAGATACCTGTCGATGGTGTTTCCGAGGTCGCAACGAATGTTGAAGAGCACCAGTTCATTCCCAATCTCATCGGCATGTTTCCGGCTCATCAGGATCAAGAAGAGAATGCCGGATCGAAGTCTCTTTCCGAACTAAGAAATTGTAACGATGATGACCTTTGTGTTTCTTTGCACTTGGGGGATCGGGAACCCAAAAGACATCGTGCCGACCCGACGCTTGCGCTAGATTCACCAAAATGAAAAGAATTTCGTCGGATATCTTATGTGTCGAGAACGAGGATTTATCGAGGATATGATAATAGGGACCGGTTGCAAATGCACCGAGTCCTCCTTTTTTGGTTCACCGTGCGGTTGATTTTGCTGTGCGCTTTGATTTTAGTACAATTGCTCGCGTCTCATAGTCGATGTATGATTCATAAATTTGGATGTGAACATTCACTTTGTTGTATTCATATGATCATCAAAATATTTACGGAGAGGTGTATTTTCTATCTTAAATGAAAATTCAGCTATTCGGTGTCGATTTTGTGTGCTCAAATTTTATGATTCTGCTATTCTCATGCATGGGAGTGATTATGAATGCTACATATCCCAAAGAAATTCAAAATTTTTCCTAAATACTCCCAAATATAATCCCTAATCAAATCATTTTGATCTTTATATAGTTGACTTATCAGTATCACAGAATATGTATCTAGATTCAATCATCACTAATAGATTATCATAGAAGAAGTTACGCTTAGCGCTTGAAGTTGAGTTCACCGTCAGACGCCCTCGGGCGGGTACCGCATGAAGCATATTGTGCGTTCGAGTATGTCTATGGAAAAACCAGCCCGCGCGTGGGACGGGGCGGGCTGGCCCGCGGCTTCCGGATAGTCCGTGCTGGCATATACTTTTTTTTAAAAAAAAATTTAGGCCTGCTCGGCTCGGCTTGGCGGGCAGCCGGCCGAGCCGAGCTGGCATAACTAGGGGGCGGCCGGCCCCGTATTTAAAACCATGCTGGTCAGCCTGGGTCCGTACGGTTTGCATCACTATCGATGGGGGCGAAAGACATATTCCCGTCAGACGGACATCGTAGGTCCAATGCAACCTGGATTGTCGCCGGACCTAGAGCTTGAGTCCCCGTGGTTATACTCACGCGAAAGGGAATCGGCTTGTAGGAGGCGGCTACTCCTTGATCTCACACTCAACACACACGCGGACACATAAAATTCAACATAAGCCGAAGACGATGTTCACATCTAAACAAATATATTTTAATATCAGGATGAATTGCAGCTAAAAGTAGTGGAAAATGTATTTATTTATAGTACAAATTACTAATTTAATTTTCCTTTTCTTTTTTACTATTCGATTTCTATCATATATTTCGTTTGCAAACTAAGAGGAATGATAGTTCCTCTCTATTAGTGAAATTTTAACTTTAATCTACTATTCTCGAGGAGCAGACGACGGTCATTTTTCAGCATCTAATTCTACTAATAAAGTTGGTCTTTCTCTCTCTCTCTCTCTCTTTTTTTTTTTTTTTTGAAATTATCATGGTGGAATCCGTAATGCGAGCGAGTGCGCTCGTAAGAACCTGAAACTCATGAGAAAGCCTCTTATCCAGCTTCGACCGATATTCTGGAATTCGAATACGGATCTTATATAAGCAGGAGCTTATACAACGGGATACAAATAATTTTTAAAAAATTCTAAGAGAATTTTATTTTACTCGGACTCAAACCTAAATAATAATACTTTCTGAAATACTTTTCATCCAGTCGAACTAACCACGTTTGGTTTGAAATGGGTCAGTATTGGTTAGGTCATAATTTTCTATAAGAAAAGTCAAAGAGGTTGGTGATTGGTTTGAAGAAAGCCAAGGGTGTTGACTTCTTGACTTCAAACCACAATTATGTTCACATAGGAGCATTTTGCAAAATGATGTCGTCAAAGATTGATTATAAACAAAATAGGTCACTCTCTTACTAGTTTTCGCAGAGAAAATACCCGGATATTTTTTTTCTTTTTAAAAATTACGAAAAAAAAATGTACATAACCGGCTCATTTCGTCGATTGCCATAATATATTAAATTTTCGAGTGGCGCTCATTTCGGTTCCACCGTTAAATTTTCGTTCCGATTCACGTGTACAAATACGTTTATATAGGATAAATCATGGTGTTTTGGACTTTTTGCAGATAGACATATTGACACACGTTCCGCGGAATTAAAATTTACAGACGTAGGAATTCAAACCCACGATTGGACAGCCATCAGGTTGCTCGGTGCGGGGCAATACCCGAATATGTTAAAAGATAAACAATATTCATAGTAGAAGTTGCCGGTTTTTTCAAACTGCTATTTAAAAAAATTTATGAGCATTCCGGGATACTTGAAATCACTCTCCCATAGCGCGGTTATCTTCTCTGTTGTCATTGCCTCTCTAGTTCGTCGCTCCGACCAATTTTTCGTTCGCCATCACAGATAACTCGAACTTTGTTATGAATAACACCACATCATAACATCAAGAACATCTCATAACACTTTGATAATATATTTGTCATGCTTAGAATACTTCGCATCTCCAAACACCGTATATATAAGAACAATTTATGATCGTCCCCAAGTATTTAAAAGTTCTTCTTTTTTTTTTCTCTGTTATTCTCTTCGTCATTCTCTCGTATCCAACTCATCGTTTCGTCCAAATTTTCATTTGTACACCCAAATTTGTAGATATTTTTTGGTGTTCTTGATGTTATAATATGTGTGATCATAATTAGGTTTGAGTAGTCGGCGACTTTGAGTGCGAATCGGTCGGAGTAACGAACTTGAAAGGGAATAACAACGGAATAGATGATCACATAATATTTAGTAATTTATAGAGTCACGGAATACGCGTTATATTTTTTTAAAATAACGGCGGTGGATTGTAAAAATGATATTTTTTTTTTTTTCATTTATAGGGATACTTTTTGCCAAAGTTTATTAGAAGAATACTATTTTGCAAATAGCAGATCTTTGATGAATCTTAATTTTGCAATTTGGCTCAAGCACTCCCCGATAAGAAACTTTCTACCTGGGTCTGGCGCAAATATAATTGATAAATGGACAGAGAGAAGGCAAAGCGCCGATGAACTACTACGGCGACGCCGATGCGGCGGCGAGCGCAAGCAGTCCAACCAACCCGATGGAAGACTACCGCAGTGGACGAAGCTCCGGCGGTAGCTGGGCGGAGGAGATCATCACAGACTGGAAGAACCACCTGGTTGCAGATGATAACGTCTCCAGAGCAACGAGTTCAATCTCCGGCGATCTTCATCACCGGGATTTCCTTGGCAGCCCTGTGAGAGGTGTAATAGACGCTGAGTACGCAATCAATATTCGTAAATCAAAGCATATAGCTATAAACTTGGGTAGTTCTAGCAGCAATCAGAGGTCGCCGGAAGCAGCGGCTGCTCCGGCGGCCGTACCGGCGAGGCCTCGCTCTATCTACCGAGTCCCCAGGAATACCGGGCATCGTGATTATTGCCAGCCTGCAGTAGTTACTATTGGACCCTATCATTACCAAATGGGAGAGGTTAGCATCACCAGAGACGACAAGTGGTGGTGTGTCCGTCACTTGACGGCGCTATCGCCGGCGGCGGGGAGGCAGGCGGTGCTCCGGCGATGCTTTGAGCGGATGAAATTGATCGCTGATGACGCCCGCAGCTGCTATGCTGAAGATATACGCATCGATAACGAAAATTTCGCCGAATTACTGCTCCTTGATGGTTGCTTCATATTAGATATCTTACTTAAGATTGTTAGTAACTTCGAATCACAAACACAGGTAATTTTGCAGGAGGAATTAGATGAATTCCGAGGAGAGAGCAGCAGCGACTCTAAAATCTCTAATGATAACTCTAAAGAGGTAAAATGGGAGATTGAATCCGGTGATAGTCCTTTAATCCGATTGTTATGGAAATGGAACCTGCTAAAATTAGACCTCCTTATGTTTGAGAATCAAATCCCATTCTTCGTGTTGGAGGAATTGTTCGATATCGTCAAGACGCCGGGTATGAGCAACATTAGCCTCATCAACTTGGCATTGGGGCTTTTCGACGATATGCATCCCCGAATAACAGAAGGCGTTTCCCGGGTCTCTTATAACAACGGCATACTTCATCTGCTTCACTTGTATCACTCGTCGCTCGTGCCGTCCAATTATCGATATGTCGGCAGCCGTCGTGGAAACGGCGAACCGATATGGATACCGAGCGCTCTAGAGCTCCAGGAATCCGGTATCAAGTTTAAAATGAAGGAAGAGATGAGGGGTTTCTTGGACATTACCTTTTGTGATGGCATTATAGAGATTCCCCCGTTGCGTATGTATGAATACAGCGATTTCTTGTTCAAAAACCTGGTATCCTTCGAACGGTGCTATCCGGGGGCGGCATCCATAGTTTCGAGCTATGTGACTTTCATGTCCTGTTTAATGCATACCGAAAGAGATGTTAGATTTCTACACATGAACGGAATTATTGTGAACAGGCTGAGCAGTGGCGGCGAGGTTGCGGCATTGTTCAGTGAACTCTGCTATCGAGTTCAGAACGCGTACTCGCCGAATTATTTACAAGTCATCTATGAAGAAGTAATGCGGCACCATAACGATCCGTGGCGGCGATGGAAAGCTGAATTGAAGCACAAGTACTTAAACAATCCATGGGTTGCGGCTTCCGTGCTTGCCGGGATTCTAGTCATTATTCTCAACATGATTCAGACCTTTTACACTGTGCTCAGCTACTACAAGTCATGAATAACTTATGACGGCATGATCTCGGTGATTGCGAACCGAACATGTTTTGGTACTGACTTCGTGTACCATAGCATCAGCAAAAATTAGATATATCAATTTAGCCCACGGCCCGTGGGTTGTACCGATGCCCGGCCGTGCGGGCCAAGATCCAGCCCACCGGTGTCACCGTGCGGGCCGGTCCCGTTATCTTGGCCAGTGTTGAATTGATGGCAGCGCGTTGCCATCAATTTTATATTTTTTTTCAATGGCGCCTTGTTCCATCACCAAAATGACCAAACAGCGCTGCCTTGGGCAACGCTTGTTTTTTTTTAAAAAAAAATTAAATATAAAAAATAATTTAAAATTTTATTTTATTTAACGGAGTGCGGGCCGGCCCGCGGGTTGGCAGTTCAAGCCGAGCTGCACCCCTGCACTATACGTGGCAGGCCAGTCCGGCTCATGAAAGTAGCCTTGCGGGCCGGGCCCGGTTGACATCTCTACCAAAAATGGAAAAAACAGCTAGTACAAAGTCTGAAACACTCCTACAGGCTACAGTGAGATGCTGTGATGTTGTAAATTCAGATAGATCTAGGAATTATAATATAGACACTTCATGCTGGTAATAAGATTCAAATGTTTCATGCTCAAGATTAATCAAAGAATGTGGTGATCACAAACACATCGATGCTAATCCCACATAAAGAATGATATATGAAGGTTAAAGAGCTCAAGATCCACGCTGTTAACGGCGCCAGTGTTAAAAATTAAATCTCATCTATTAAATCAAGAAGATCAACGGCTAAGATGTTAGCTTATTAAGACTATTATCAGGTCGAGCTGATAATAGCTCATATATATATATAAAGTGGTGAAAATATGTCATTGTAGGCCTCAATGGGACGACGCCCAATAGGTCAAGCTAGTCAAGTTAAGACTCGCTCGTAAAAGCCGTCTTTTGAACCTTAAGGCCACCTCTAGAATCTCATATCGCCTGGCGGAAGATTAGAATTGATCCCGGCATGTACATACCATATATATAAAAGGTGGAAAGAATGTAATATACTTGACCTATATCGGCCTAGGCCATATAGGTCATTTTTTAACGCCTCGGAATTGATAAATCTATGCTTGGGATGGATTTACTGATCCTGAAACGCGAAAAATACCGTTCGATTCATTTTTTTGGGTTAAATATCGGCCAATTAATATTACTGGTAGAAATTGTAATTACATATCACGCGTTGAATTCAATAAATAATTTCTCTTCAAAGGCACAGAGAGAGAGAGAGAGAGAGAGAGAGAGAGAGAGAGGGAGATGTCGCGGGCGCTGCAGGCGTACCGTGCGGTGATGCGGCTGGTCCGGCGGCTGCCGCCGGAGACTCGGCCGTACTACGCGAAATACGCCAGGGAGAACTTCGTCAACTACCGTGACGCCGGAGACGATCCAAATCACCTCGACGAGCTCCTCCGTCGCGCCTACAATCACACCACTTGGGTCCTCAACAAGGTCTATCCTCGCTTGTTATTCGTACATGATGCAGTAGTATCTGTCACTCGCGAGATTCACCTCTCCTCGGATGAGTGTGGCGCAACAACATAATAAATTATTATTGTTACTATTTGTTGCAGTATTCTGTGGATCAGTCGGCTGCGGATAGATTGAAGGAGATCTGTAGGAGTTAAAGTGTTCGATGAAATGCCCGAGAGCATTTTGGAACGTTTTCTAAATGTTTGACGAAATGTCTGAACTAGTTTGTTTTTGCTGCTTTTGTTTTGTTAAATGAAGAACCAAACTACCGAGCAAGAGGTACTGTTAGAATTTTTGATTTCGCAATGACAGATTACTATCTTAGTTTCAGTGTCCATTATGGATAAGAGTCGGGGATTCATAAATTTTCAACATGGTAGTCATATATATATTATATAATATTATTTTATAATTATAAATTTACTGTTCTAGATGTAAATTCAAGCAAATCAAGCACTGAATGAGCCAAAATCAACGGCAGAATTAGCTAAAAATTCAAGCACTAAGATCAAAAAAATAAAAATAATCACAAAATACAATTAGAAATTAATTCTTTGATTGTATTATTATCAAATATGTACCTAGGCACAGACAGGCGGAGAACCACGGCACCGTGGAGCATGATCGGCGGAAGGTGGGAAGGGCGGATGGGCTTACCGCTTAGCCTAGTCTTTCGGCGGGATTGTGAGAGGCATGTGCATGGATGGTTGGGATAAAAGCAGGATAAGGTGAGGCTTAAATTTAAAAAAGAAAATACAAAAAGCGGATTGAAAAGATCAAACTCACGATCTTTGTGGCACGTCTGAAGTGCCACTGCAGCAAACTTGTAAAACATCAATTTATGATGCATATAATTATATACTAATTCATTATATATATATATATATATATATTATATATATATATATATATATATATATATATATCCTCCAAAATGCAAGGTAGTCAATTGACTATCTTGCTAGAGTAGCGGCTCCGCCACTGATGGATAGCTATGGTAGTAGGATTTGGTGGTTCATGAATTATATATTTTTTCTAATAAAAATAAATGTCACATAATATACTAAAGTTTTTTTTTTTTTTTGAGGTGACATGACTTTAATAATCCAACTTTATAATTTACATATTAAAATACATATGTTAGTGAGCTGATGTAGGATAATTTCAATACATCTTTTTTTTGGAAATAATCTCTCCTATCAAAAAGTAATAAAATAAAACAAAAATGGTATACTGCAAATATTTCCCAAATAATAATATTTTTATTCCATATTTTTCTTCTGGCCAAGCATATATATATATATATATATATATATATATATATATATATATATATATATATATATATATATATATATATATATATATTTCTTTTATTATTTTTATCCAAAGACCGCGCAATCGATCTACCATCACAATGTCTAAAGTTCGACCCAGTGAGAAAGCGGAAGATGAAGAGATTCAAAATCAGCGACCGAAACAATGCGGTTGTTTCTTCTTCACCGACCAGCGAGGGAAGAAGCCCGATAATTTGAGACCCCGACCGAAAAGACAAGCTAGTTTTAGTTACGACCAAGCGAGCTACTCCAAGAATTTTGACGAAGGGGACGACCGCGACGATGACGCAAAACCAAGTTTTTCGTCGAGGTTCACTTGCCCCGCCAAATCTAAAGTTGAATCCGAATAATAACTTTTTATGAGAGAGTATCTTAACCATCAATTTATGAGTGCTTGTATATGTAATAGGTGCTCTAGTCACTTAAAAGAATGTTATTTTCGCTTTGCATTTTATAAAAAAGTTTAAAAAAATGTCAAAAAATTAATTATTGGCAAAAAAAATATTTTATTTAGTTTTGGCAAAAGAGTTATATCCGGAAAGGATATAACGACGAAGAATATGCCGGCGAGAAGTAACGGTAATTTTGACTTTCTCCAATTATGTATAATTATTTTTTAAAAGAGTGGTTTTGGAGAAAATTAGCGATTTGTAGGATGAGATAAATTTTTTTTTTTTCACATGTCCATAAATATTTTTTCGATAAAAAACTCTTTTATCGATAATAAATCTTTTTTATGGAATCCATGGCTGTCGAATTTAATTTCTATATTATATTTTGATCGAGAATTGAACAGAATGATAATTTCAATTAGAACTTACTGAAATTCGAATATAGAATCTATTCTTCGCGAGCGTCAAGTTAAGGTTGCCTTTCAGCATCTAAAATACTAAGTCTTTTATGAACTTTTTGACGACATTACTCTTAATAATGTATTTTTTAAGATATAAATACCGCTCCTTTTTTTAAAAAAAAAGAAAAAGAAAAAAGAAAAAAGAAAAAAAGAAAAAAGAAAAGAAAACCGTGGCAATATGAAGGGAAGAAACTGTTCCGCCATGCACGTACCCATTAGAAATCGCCAAAAAGACTTCGCCGGAAAACACCAACTCAGCCCATTAATATGGAACCAACAAAATAATCCAATTGTCCGACAAATCCACGTGGCCGCACAGCATTTTTTTTACTTTCTCTCTCGAAACCAAACCAATTCCAAAACAATTTTGCATGATCAGCTTCTAAAATTACTATTTCATATTTTAAGAACATGCCTGTTGGGTGATAGTTATAGCTAATTGTCCGACCTGTTCAACTAACAATTGTTTCAAAATGATTTGACTGCATCCAACTTATCAGTTCAACCAGAAAAAAAAAAAATTAAAGTATATATTTTTTTATAAAAAATAGTTGAAATTTAAAATTAGCAAACGCGACTTAAGAAAGATTTATATTGTTGCTCCGGTTCGTCAGATAGAAAATTGAACTCGACGATTACATAAAAAAAGAAAAAAAATTATTCACGCTACACATAATTAATCTCCGCCACACATATGTCTCGTCCGTACAATTTTTTCGTAATCTGTAAAAAATATTAAAATTACAGATATATCCATCGTGATGTGTGATTTTAATTGTGTCACGTTAGTATGTGTCATTTTTTGTGTAATTTTTTAAGGTGCATAGTAAAGCCTAAAAAAAGCCTATCTACTTCGGTGTTTAGTCCGATTTTGTAAACAATTCTAAAAGGTTTGAGTGGAAAATGTAAATCGAAAATGTCTAGTCTTGCAAATTAAGCATTTGATAAGAGCTTTCTCTGAGTCTCTCTCCGTCTCTTCTGCACGACTATCTACCCGATCATCGTCATCTCATTTCATCACTTGCTAACTCTGAGTTTTCAATGGCGACAACATCGGCGCCACCGCCGCCGACATCCCTCCAGCTACGCAGAATCTCCCTCCGCCGCCAATTTCACTTCCCCCCATCTTCCTCTCTCTACATCGGCTTCTCCCACCGCCGCCGCCGTTGCCACCTTCTCGTCGCCGCCTCAGCACGGAACGGTGGGTCTCACAGCTCCGGCGGGCATCCAGAATCTTTTTCCGGTGCCGGTGATGATCCCAACGGTAAAAGTAGTAAGGGTGGACGGCTCGAAGGTACGAAATGGTAGTAGCTAACTCCGTTGGGTACTAATTTTATCTCAGTTGTTGTTATTGTATGAAAATTGTTGTGAACCTAATTTTATCCAACCTAAACAGTCAATTAGTTGCGCAATAGTTTGCTTAATTTTTGTTTTTTTAAAGATTTAGGTGTGAATTTAGTTGTGCACTGCCACTAATTTTATCGAACCGAAAATTTAATTAGTTGCAACTCATGTTATCATGAAAGTGTAGCCATTGCCATGGGACCTAAATTGCTACAAGTTATGAATTTAGTTACGAAACTAATCCTAAATTTTAAGGAAAAAACTACTCACCCCCAACAAACTATCCAACAAACCACTTACAACCAATCTCCACCACACACATGCCTCGTGATCCGCATCATTTCCTCGTGATTCGTACAAAATATTAAAAAATTACATATATACCCATCGTGATGTGTGGTCTATTGTGCCACGTCAGCATGTGTGGTTTCTTGGAGGTACATAGCAAAGCTCAAATTTTAATATTTCGGCCAAAAGTTCCTTTTTTTTTCATAGATATTGTATGATGATTTCAGTTAATCTGCTACATCGGTTATAGGACCTATGCTAACATTGTTCATAGCCCTATTACCAATTGGTTTGGGACGGCGCCCTATTGATAGGTACATGGGTTTAGTGCATTGTAAGAGTAGCTTACTACAGAACAATAAATATATAGCCTTCTATGGATGGGATCAGCTTCATATATCTTTGTATGCCATACTCTTTTATTTTGGCAAAGTTGTATGTCATCCATGCCATATGAGAGTTGGCAAATTTTATGGTGGTTGCCAGCCTGACCCAAAACCCCCCCTTTCTTTATCCTTACTTGAGACCGGCTGTGTGAACGCAGGTTGACTTTAAAAATACATCACATATTCGAATTTTAAGTACTAATGGGACTTTTCAGGAATTATTGGAGCGGGATTGGCTGGGCTGTTTTTTGTTGCTGGAGTTACGTTCGCTTCGATATCATTAAGCAAAAGACATTCTTCTGGTATGTCTTTGCGTTGCACTCTAATGAAGCCACTTAAAGCAAATATTTACATCAGTGATCATGTTTCTTGATATATTGTAGAGGTGGAAACTATATTGAAGTTTGACTTGTAATGATCATCTGATCTTTTTAATAAGATTGTAGTTAAACTTTATGTCTGTTAAACTTCTTAAGATGTATTTCTTAAAAAAAAAAGGAAAAAAAAAAGAAAAAAGAAAAGTTAAGATGTTGGCTACTTAGTCAAATGGATTTGGCTGTTTGTAGGGATCAAGCCACAGATGAAGCCTCTGACAACCGAGCAGGAGACATCAATAAATTGTTATGATATTAAAGATGAGGCAGAGAAGGATGGTAATCCAGGATTGGAGGAAAAGGAAAGAAAGACTCCTGATGGCAAGTCAGAGTATGACTCATGCATAGACAAGGGCTTTTCTTCTACAGAAAATGAGAATGGGGTGGAACATATTACTCAGGAGGAAGTTTTAGCTCAAGAAAATGAATTAGCCAGTGATGTAGTTGATGAGATACAAGAAATTCCTCATCATAATGACACCCTCCCTGATGATAATAAGACTCCTCTAAATACTGGCTCTGGTTCGGACTTACCTGTATTTCATGCAAATGATAAAGCTAATTTTTCTTCTGAGGGTTATAGGATTGTGGACATGCAGGACATGTCCATTCCTGATAATGAACCTTCTGCACAAGATGTAAACATGGACAAACTTGCTGAGGATGAATCTTCTGTTGGCATGGCTACCACAGTTGACAGTTCTCAATGCCAAAATGAAGTCTTTTCCCCTGAGACAGACACGTCCGATCCTTCACTAGAATTACTGGCTTCTGATAGTGAATCATCACCAGCTATTGCCACAATTTTAGAGACAAGCTTTTCTTTAAATTCCCAATTAGATTTCAAAGATTTAGAGGAAACATCAGTTTCTATTTCAGTTGAGCATGATATTAATAAAATAGATCAGTTGCAACTTCCCAATGTGGCCAGCACCTTAGCCCCAGTTACAAATGTTGTGGTTGAACCACTTGAATCTGTTTTAAATGTCGATCCAAAGCAGGAAGTGGAAGTTTCTTTTGAGCCTTTTACCTCTATGGAGGATGAGGAAAAGCTAATTGAAGATTGGCCTGGCATAGTAAGTTCTATACAAGAATATCAGGCTTCAAACAGGAATGTACAACACAGTGATACCCAAACTAGTGGAACCTCATTATTTGAGTTGTTGAATCCTGAGGAATCCTTCTCCACTAGTGGTGTGCCTGCCCCATCTCTTGTCTCTGCAGCTTCACAGGTGTCACCAGGAAAGGTAATAGTTCCTGCTGCAGTTGATCAGGTCCAAGGGCAGGCTGTAGCAGCCTTGCAAGCTCTGAAGGTATTGGGCTTAAGTGAAGTATATACATATTTATTAAGATGCTTGCATTCTGTTCTGGTAATTTGTTTATAGATCCGTTCGCGTATAGTATGCTAGTATGATTCATGCATGTATTTTCATATGCATATGTTCTCAGCATTCTCATAAACTTTTGCATGTTTATTAAACTTTCACATTCGTGTACTCATATAGCATGTATGCTCCGCATTCTTAAAATTGTCCTTATAAAACTGCTATTTCCTAGTGTTGCTAGTTTCTAAGCTTTGCGCTGGACATGAGCTTTTGGCAAAAGCTTGCTCATCTCATACCTATCTTTCCTTCCCTCATACCCATGCGAAAAAAACGTTTGAATAGGCTTCAAGAATTCTGGGAAGCATATTGCATGTATATTACATGATGATTAACTAGTGAGAGTGGAAAAATAGATTAACACTCTACATTTATTTGCACTTGATTCAAGTTCGATTTTATTTATTAATCACTGAATTATCTTGTGCTCTAGAGTAATTTACTGCTGCAACCAAGATTTCTAATAGCAACATCAAAGGTCAAGAAATAATAACATGTCTAAAGTGCTTATTTGTTGTTTCTCTTTTGTAAAAAAAGTGCTAATGCATTATGCCTCACCATTTTATTTGAATTAGCATATTGTGCTTTTGGGGTTATTGTTCAACTCTTTGGGTTGCTATATATCGTGCCATCACTAGTTCATTGTAAAGCTTTATTTTGTATTTTCTATATCATATCAACCTTTTCTAGACCTGGAAAACCTAGAATCTCTCTCTCTCTCTCTATATATATATATATATATATATAACAAACTCCTATCAAAGTCGTTGTGCCATGTGGCTGTGCATTAATTGATAGATATTTATAAAGTCATATAACTTATTTAAAGAATATGAAAATTTTAATATTAAAAATAAATACTTAATAAAAATAATCTAAATTCATATATAAATGTTAATATAAAATAATTATATTATATATTATGTAATATTAATAAATATATATATATATATATATATATATATATATATATACCATCATTTCACGCCACTTTTCAAATAATTTTTATGTATGGCATGTAGCATTTTTTCTTACTTTAATAATATATAACGAATAAAGTATAATATATTAATAAACTAACTATTAATTAATATAAATTTATAATATAAAAATTATAAGAAATTAAGTTTTCAGTATTATTATTTATATATGATTATATATGACTAACATCCGTGCATCGCACAGGTGCAAAACTAGTTTTATATACAAAATGTTCTCCCTTGCCCTTTTAGGAATTTTACTAATTGGAACCTCAAATTTTGTGAAACTGCGTTACTTGATAATGAAGTTTGACTGGATCAGGGAACATGATTTCTTTAGGTAGGAAATAAAATAGCTACAATCTTTGCATCTGGAGCAACAGACACTTCTTTTTTTGTTTTCATCAAGCTATTGCATGATTCACAGACCACATGTAAAGTCATAAATAAAAATTGCATTGCTGCTTAATATTCTTGAAGATTCTTCTTAATTTCATGCAATTAGATTACTAGATTCATTTAAAAGATAATTGCGAATTCTAGCTACTATATCCATGGTCACCTCTCTTGCAAATCTAGGGGTACAATTCGAGGCTACTGAGCATTGAATAGAAGGTTTGAAGGGTTAGAATTTCTTGCATTAGTGATAGGCAGTGCTTCTTGAAGAGATTGATGGATAGGCAGATCCAATGTTGTATTGAGGGTGTAATCACAGTCAGTAGTTTAGATTTACAGTGCTAATCCAGTGTAGTTCACTAGTTATTCCAGATGCTCGCCAAATATGAAAAAAAACGGAGGTTATTTGTATACCTGGGAAATCCCCACCCACGTCACCATTCAATATTTCTTGACCTACTTTACTATTGGCCAAACTACCTGGGCACTAGGTCTAATGTGAGTAGGATCACTTAGCCATGCTTCATAATTGGAAAAAGGGCACCGGGGAAGTACATGCCACTCAGCCAAAGAAGATAATGGAGAGTTGGCTGGAAGGAGCACTAAATACTTTTCGACAAATCTCCAAATCACTGATATGACTATCGAAATCGTGAGCATCAACGATGTAGGTTCCAAATCCAAGTGGTAGTTTCGGGGCCCTTAGCTATTGTTCTTGAGAAATGCCGGGTCTGGCCCATTCCTCGAAAGACGTTTTTTTGGGATCCCTATCTAGTATCTACAATAATTTTCACTTCTGGTTCCGGCAAACAAATAATCATTAAGTCCTCTTTCCGGACAACACATGCAAAGAGAGTTGCCAACAGTCAAGTTTTTAGTGAACCTAGTGTTATATTCTCAAAATGCAAGGCAACACAAAGGAAAGGTTGTTATGGGTGAGTTATTTTGCATAAGTCTGTTGGATAATGAAGAAAGCTAGAGTTTGCAGCTTATAGGAGTTAAGTTTCATGCATAGACCACCTATGTGGTTCAGAATTCCTTGGTAGCCAGCTCAATGGGCCTTTCAGCTTTTGGACTATTGTTTGTTGCATGTACTTCTTTTACTGATTTATGTTATAGTAGCAGTAAAAGTCTAGGTACTAAATCTATAGTTGACATCCCAATCACAGTTTGACTAGTATGTGTAGTCAGCACATAAACGCCTTGATGTTGGAGATGATTCGAGTAGTTGAGCGTTATCACCGAAACGATCTTTGTAAGTTGTTTAATGTCATTAAAATTGAAAACTAACGAAATGTAACATAGATATCTACTGTTTCTGTCGTGGAGTTAACAAAATGTAACTTTTTTTTTTTTGAGATAACGAGGCGAAACCTCTCTCTGGGTCTCCTCTAACTCGCGGACCACAATTTTCTACGCGCATCTATAGGACCATTTTGGACCCAGGCGCACGCAGGAGAGTAAAACTCGCGGCCTGGCGTCTGTCCCCGGCCAGACATGGAGTACTGCAATACGCAGCCACCAGCTTCCCTATGGCTGCAGTAAACGCGCGGCGCAGGCACATCCCCATTTCAGGCAGTACCCTCCGCTTGCACGGCTGAGGAATCGAACCTAGGTGAGGGGCACGCTTTCCGAGGCAAAACCCCCCACCCATCCGACCTAGGTGCGGAGGGCTAACGAAATGTAACTTACAACATAGATATCTATTGTTTCTGCATAGCCTCATGTCATATCATAGCCTTATTAATTTGCTCGCTTAAGTTGGGAGTGTGGCAACACGATTTCTGAATAGTGGCTCAACGCTGTCCTTCAACTTTGTGAGGTTAATGGACATAAATTTCATGACTAGTGGAAGGACCCCACCTTCATGTTCATTGAAGCATATATGCAGATGGTAAGCTTGGTAACATTGGAGAGTTATATCAATTTGGCAAGAAATCAGAGAAGTCCTGAATCGTGAGAGTAATTTCCAACTTTCAAAACAGTGTAAAAGTTTGAATGCTGCTGTTCGTTGTCCCTGGCTGCTAGCATTCCAAGTTTTGCTTACAGTGGTGCTGTAATTTCTCACTTCTTTTGATCATATTTTTTCTTCCTAGAGAAAGCATATCTAAATATCTTTAAAGATGGGTTACTGCCAGACTTTTTCTTGTGTATTGGACCTCTGCAATAATTAATAGAAATTGGCTGTTGGCAAAAATCTTGATCTTTTATGGTGGTTGTTGGATCATAATTATATACATGGTTTTTAGTGCCGAACGAAGTCGAGTTTTGTTAAAACTCAGATTGAAGCACGTGTCAACTGTGCCGATTGTTCGTGCCAACCATGGTGATACATATTTGTTATTATTTTTCAAAAGTTAAAAAAGTCAAATTAATAAAATTGTAAATATAAATTTTTTCGTCACGTGCTGTGCGGTTCTGCCGCTGATAATTGCTGGAACAGGCATGAACCGCCCTACATATGCCTTCTCGACCGGCACGCAAAACAATGATTATATATAACTTGGTGCTTAAATCTTCATTAGGTCATAGAACCCGATGTTCAACCGGGGGATTTATGCACTCGTCGTGAGTATGCTCGTTGGTTGTTATGTGCAAGCGGTGCCCTTTCTAGGTACTCATTCCCCATTTTTTGCTAATCCATCATTTTGCTACTAATCTAACATAGTTTATTTTCTTGGTTGTACAATTTTGCTTAACTGATACTTGGTCTGGCGTGCTTTTCTATATAGGAATTCAATTTTGAAAGTATACCCAGCAATGTACATAGAGAATGTTACAGAACTTGCATTTGATGATGTGACCCCTGAAGACCCCGACTTCCCATCTATTCAAGGTATACAAGTTGATTTCTTACAATCATATCCAATAATTACGTGAGAGAGACAAGATTCTGCCTTCGTATCATGCTGTCAATTTAACTCCTCAAAGTGGATTGTCATTGCTTTTGATCATGCTACACAAAAATATTGCAGGCTTGGCAGAAGCTGGACTTATATCGAGCAAGCTTACAAGCTCCAATTCAAACCCCAATAGTGAACAACAGGATTCTGTGCCTTTCTTTCCGGATAGGTGATAGCCCATCTATTGGAATAATCAATTAGTACTATTTTTTTTTTTTTTGTTTTTAGATACTATCTACCTTTTACTTCAAATAAATAATCTTTGCAGCCCTCTATCACGTCAAGATCTTGTAACTTGGAAAATGGCTCTGGAGAAAAGATTACTTCCAGAAGTTAACAAAAATGTAAACTTAATTTGAATTAAAATTATCTGTTATGTTTGGGTTTACAATTCATAGTATTGATCATTAAATTGCCTCTCTCTCTCTCTCTCTCTCTCTCTCTCTCAGTATCTCTATCAGTGCTCTGGCTATATAGATATTGACAAAATAAGCCCTGATGCTTGGCCTGCTCTGGTGGCCGACTTGTCTGCTGGTGATCAAAGCATTACAGCTCTTGCTTTTGGTACTTTATTCTGACGGCTAATCTTTTCTTTTTTTTGAAGTGTTTATAGATTATACCAAAGTTTTGTGTGCTTACATTTTCTTTTATGCAGGTTATACCAGGTTATTTCAACCCAACAAACCTGTCACAAAAGCGCAAGCTGCTGTTGCTCTTTCAACTGGTGATGCTGCCGAAGTTGTCAGTGAGGAATTAACACGTATTGAAGCAGAATTACTTGCAGAATCTGCTGTCAATGCTCATAATGCTTTAGTAGCTCAAGTGGAGAAAGATATTAATGCAAGCTTCGAAAAGGAACTTGTGAAGGAAAGGGAAAAGATTGATGCCTTGGAGAAACTTGCTAATGAAGCAAGAATGGAACTGGAGAAATTAAGAGCCAAAAGAGAGGAAGAAAGCAATGATCTCATCAGAGGTCGGGCTGCTGTGGAATCAGAAATGGAAGTCCTTTCACGACTGAGACATGAGGTTGAACAGCAGTTACAGAATGTGCTGAGTGAGAAGGTAGGAGTATCATTTGAAAAGGATAGGATTGAAAAACTTCGCCAGCAAGCAGAAACTGAGAACCAAGTCATTTCTCGGTTGCAATATGAGCTGGAAGTTGAGCGGAAAGCTTTGTCAATGGCCAGGTAACAAATAATAAACGGAACCTTTCATAATCTAGCTCTATGTTATGCTGAGATTTTGACGATATATCTACTGCTTCCCTTGTATTCTTTTCTCATGTTAATATTTGCTACATGTGAGGCATTATTTTGAAGTTGCACTACATCTTAATTTGGTATTTGTTCGTCTTTAGACGGCACACTTCTCTTGATCTTAACCAATTTTTGCCAAGGAAAAATTCCATCTTTTGTAGGAGAAATCCCACTAAAATGCAAATAACAATCTAAATTGCTGGGTGTAATATATATAGATAAAAAGCTACCTAACAACTTGTTCTAAATGACATTGACATGTTTCTCATATGATGCTTCCTAAATCTACAATATGATGCTCAATTTCAGAAGGTGAATGGATTGAACATCCAACTAAGTTGTCTTTTATGCTCATATTAAAAATTGATGATTTGGAAGTTATCTTGGTTCATGGACTTAAACTGACCACTTGTGTACTTTTCATCTTTTGGACCATTTACGAGGATAAATAGTGCAATTTTATAATTTTATTGTCCAGAGTAAAAATAGTCTAATCAACCTCATTGGTTTAGGATTTTCATATGGTATTTGCGAAAAGAAAGCACTTATAAGTGAACACTTGGGTATTTATTCGCTCATGGATTGGTCACTCTTTGGGGTTTAATTCATTATGCTTAGGGCACTTTTCAATATTGTCGTATTGTGGGATGGAGATATGTGCACTTTCTTGGGATTTGTTGCATTCATTCCCACCATTGTGATGAGACTGCCGATTGGGGTCGTTGTTGTCTTGCCTCACTCTAGGACCTACGTAATGATATACGTAGTTTGACCAGGTTTGCAGTTCATAGAATGTCTAAGCATTCACGAGATGTATAAGCAATTTTGCATGACGTAATGATCATTAGAGACTTTTATCCAAACCAGCTCTAGTGTACCTTGTTAATAATGCATTCTATCATAAAACAAAACTATTGCGACTTACAAGGGTTGTCCTGTGTGTGGATCCTCTGCTTTGAGCTGATTTTGTTCAACGTGTTAACTGAACTGCATTATGTTCTGGAGCAGCTGTTCAAGGAATTTTGGCAAGTGTAATGATTTTGATATTTTTAAAGCTTTGGTTCTGGATGGGCTCACTCTTGGGCATCACCTTGTTGTGATAGTAACTTTTTTTTAAGTAGAAGAATTATAAAGGTTCATATTTGGATGTTACACAAAGAATTAGAAAGGTTCATATTTCGATGTTACACGAAGAATTAGAAAGGTTCATATTTCGATGTAACACTGATATTATCCTAACAGATATTTATTTATTTTGGATTGCATTGGAGCTTTAGCTTACAGCAGGCGTAAACTCCTCCAAGGTTCAATTTTATTTATTTATTTTTATTTAGGGCTTGGGCGGAGGAGGAAGCTAAAAGAGCTAGGGAGCAGGCAAAAGCTCTTGAAGAGGCAAGAGAGCGGTGGGAGAGACAGGGGATAAAAGTTATTGTCGACGAGGATCTCCAAGGCGACGCTGATGCTGGAGTCACCTGGGTAACTGCTGGCGAACAACAGCCTTCAGACGAAGGAACTATTGGCAGGGCAGAAAATCTAGTTACGAAACTCAAGGCGATGGCAGCTGAAATAAAACTTAGGTCTTCAGCTGCGATTCGTAACATAATCCAAAAGATTATTTATTTGATTTCAATTCTGAAGCAACGAGCTTCTGAGACCCCTCAGCACGTTAAGACGGCGAGGAATGCTGTTCTCGCAAAATCTAAGGAACTTTCTTCAAAGACAAGTGAGACTTTCCAGGGATTTCAGCAAAAGGCTACGGCGTTCGGTGCCGATGTTGGTGATAAGACAAGAAGAGCTGCAGAGGATTGCAAAGAGAAAATCTCGCAGAAGTTCAAGATTCTGAAGACGTCGTAGATGATGTTCTTTACTCTCTTTTTTTCCTTTTTGTTTTGCAACTTATATATTGTTCCTCTTTGTGGGGGTTAAGTGGTAAATTTCCTCGTATTTGCGAGGGAAATGAATAGCATACTTTTTGAAGCTCTATGCGTAATAATCGTTAAACACGGATTAACGATGCATAACAAATACTCCAGTGCCAAATAAATAAAATTTGTCCAATTTTCTGCTCCTATGAGTAGTGGAATTCTGATTTTTGTAATATTTGATCTTCGTTTTCGCAAGATTGATCTCTTTTATTTGATTTATATATTCGCCGTTAAGTAATGTGCTACATGTCATGACTTTTGCAGTTAAATTGTGCTGTGCAGTTACAAATTTGGATCTTGCAAGCGGTGTCGGGAGTCTGATTGTGCAAAATATATTCAAAATTCATCGAAAATCCGACTGTGATCCGGGTAAGTGTTCTGCATGAACTGAATGTGTAATTCATTGGTCTTTTAGAGTTGAAATTGATTGATTTTCAGACGAATTTGCCGGAAATTGTGGAAGCTTCATTGTCCTAATGTCTCTGAGAGAGAGAGAGAGAGAGAGAGAGAGAGAGAGCTTGCTTATAGTGATGGCCAAAGTGAACTATAATGATTTCGGGGTGATTTTTTGGGATAAATTTTGTGAGTTTCAGTAGAAATCTTGATCCGGTACAATCGACTGCACCAAACCATTGGGATTGTTTTTTGAAAAACATTTTCTAATGGAAGTTATAGTAGGAGTACTAATCCGATGTATAGTCGCCTGCGTCAAATCCTTGGGCAATTTTTGACAAACATTTTTTATATGAAAGTTGTAGAAGTATTTTTTAAATAATACTAAGACATTCAAAATATTTATTTAGAAGTATTTTTTGAAAATATTTTGAATACTAAAATTATAGATTTTATTAAAATTTATAATTTCATGCAAAAAATATTTTAAAAAAATGCAATCAACTGCACCAGATCAAAATTGGTTCTAGCAGTACTATATTTTTTGTCCTAATTTGGGTCTTCCACATGTTTCAAATTTGGGATCGAAGAGACAAGTAATACGCTGTTTTTCGAGTTAAATTCCATATAACTTTACTTTTTACTTAATACTTTCCTATGCAAATGATCTATATTTTCAGATTTACACTTGACTATATACTTTGTAAAATGCAATGAATTAGAGAAGCAGTGCTTTATTCTGTCTACTCATAACAATTCTTACTTCTGCAATTTCTTAAAGGTCCCTTTAAAACATCTCATATTTCCGTGATTTTGTGGATCGAAATGCTTCGACACAAAAAAAAAAAAAAAAAAAAAAAAAAAACATTTTCACATCGACAAAGCAGCACGAAACATCGAGTAAAGTAGTCAGCACATACTCAAAATTCTTTGAAGTGTCATCTTGATCAACCCAGGAGATGGCATTGTGCTACCCTTAAACTGCAAACAGAACTTTTTAAAAAATTAATATTTCACATATCATATTAAAAATTTATTAATATTATAAATATAATGATATCAAATTAAAAACCGAACCTCGGCCCGTAGCGTCAGCGAAAAATGACCTTCAGTAACCGAATATTGTAGCGAATGAGCATCCAGCTGAATACTGTTAACAGCTTCTGCAACTTTCAGCAGCAAACTCTCTCTCCATGGACAGTACAAATTAACAAGAACTTCATTGTCTATCAGTTCAACATTGATCTTGTTTCTTCCATGGACATCCTTCGATGATTTTGCGCGGCTTTCGATCTCAAGTTCATCGATCGCCGAAAACTTTCTCTTTTTCGAAGGATTTGGAGTTTTAGATACGTCGCGGCAGCCATAGTTGTCGGATGTCCCCTCTGCTGTGTCTGTGTTCTTTCTTTTTGATCTTGCATCTATATCCGCCGAAATTTTATACATTCTAATTCTTCAACTCGCCTTTTAAGCTCTTTCACGTACTCTATCGTATCCGAAAGGATTGAAGTTTTATCCACCTAGAGGAGAAAAGATATAATAAGTACAAAAAAAACACCATATAACCAATTATTTAAGTAGTTTTTTGTTATATATATATATATATATATATATATATATATATATATATATATATGAAAAATGCTATTCTCAGCTCGACCTGAAAATAGTGTTGATAAGTTAACATCTCAGCCGTTGATCTCCTTGATCTAACGGCTGAGATTTAATTTTAACATTTAACGACGTCGTTAAATACTTAATGGCGTGAATCATTATTCTGTTGAGTATAAAATTAAATCTCAGCCGTTAAATCAGAGAGATCAACGGCTGAGATGTTAGTTTACCAAGGTTATTTTCAGGTCGAGCTGAGAATATATATATATATATATATATATACTAATCTTCACTCGACAGCAGCGCAGCTTGCTCCTGTTGACTCCGATCCGACGGCTGAGATCATGCGCGTGTTTTGGAAGAGTCGGGTCGGTCGAAGCGAGAGAGAGAGAGAGAGAGAGAGAGAGAGGGAGTAAAGATGTATGTATGCTAGTCACCTTAGTAATGGAAGGTAGAAGAGATCTGAGAGTAATAAATTTCTCATTTAGCTTCTCTCTTCTCCTCCTTTCGGACAATACATGGTTAGCACCCGCATCGTCTCCTTCGGACTTTAAAACCCTTTCTGCGGTCGCATTCTTTCCTCGAGACTTCGTTGCATGACCGCCGGGCGCCCAAGAAAGATCAACCAAGACCCGCCTCGGCATGTTTCGATTTGTTTTACGGGTCGGCACGTGAGCATTCAAACTGCTATGCCAGTATCTGAAGCTGGACTCATCAGAATTCTTCGGGATCGAAGGAAATATTGCTACTTGCTTCGAGTTTCTTGAGATAGTTGCGAGAGTTTTCGCATAATGCGAATTATCAGTCACAGTATCTGATAACATATGATTCGAGGAAGGCGAAAGAATTGTTTCTGGAAAATAATACGATATAAATTCATTCGAGTTCGCCGGATATTGATCCAGATCACAAGTAAACGCATCGTCGACGAGTTTTTGTTCATCACTATGCTGAATAGAGCAAGAACCGTTTACGGTATCTCGACGATGAATTTGTTGTTCATCGAAAGGAAGAGATGTCGAATTTGGACATTCATGATCATCAAAGATGGTATCTTTTTCTGTAGCCATTGGAGAACTTGACATTGGTTGAACAGAAGGGGTAATAATCTCCCAGAAATCATTCTTTACATGCTCTATTAGACTGAGATCCTCCGACACCTTATGCAATCAAAACCATAATTTATAAGCTCAGTGTAATATATATATATATATATATATATATATATATATATATATATATATATATATATATATATATATATATATGAGGTGAGTAAAAAATTGGTTAGTGATGTTTCAAACAAAAAATACGGCAGAATTTGCGTTATTTGTCATCCCATAATTTAAATTTATATTTTTATACCTCCTAATTTAAAATAATATTTTTATACTCCTTTTATCCTATAAAAGGACGAACTGTCCTTGTGATTTTTTTTCGAAGACGAGGGGCATTAATTTTAGGGAGGGCAGTTTACAGTCAAGGTAGTATAAAAATATTATTTTGAATTAGGATATATTTTTTTTACAATTTTAAATTATCGAGGGAATAAAATGCAAATACCCTTAGAATATGAGATAAATACTTAACAAACTTACTAATTTGGTTGTACCAAGCTCCAGCACTCCACCATTGAAGGAAGACATATCACAGTCTGATAACAGTTCAGAAAATGGAAAAAAAAAAATTGTCATTTTTAGGAGAGCAATATACTTGGGCTCAGTAATTTTTTTCAAAAGATTATTCAAATATTTTATTTAAATGTTTCCATAATCCATAATTCCAATATTTAATTTAAAATTGTTTTTCTCGCTTTTTTTTTAAAAGAATAAACGTATTTTTAAGAACGAAAATATTTCAAATATCAGATTTCTTATATGGGCACCAAAATACCGAATCAAAAAGACGATCATGATATTACCTGAATCGAGGCACTCTGTAGCAGTTGTGACCATGCAATAGAAAAGAAGAAAGTATTAATCTTTGCATGAAAATAAACTATTATTATTAGGAAATAAAATTAAAAAAAAAGAATTTTCAATAGATAAGAATAAAGTATTGATCTTTGCATGAAAATAAATTATTATTATTAGGAAATTAAAAAAAAAAAACTATTAAAACCTTTGCAAGAAGCGACCGCAAGAACGAATTGCTGTCTGCAGACTGAGCATTCCCCAGCCAGACATGGTGATTGTTCGCGAAAGCTTTTCCCGGCAAACTGCACGCCGATTTTGTAAATTCATACAAAAATGGAGAAAATTCCTATAAATAACACACATCGCAACAATTATGCGATAAATCGACCTATGCAAAGATACTTTTTTCCATATATGTTACTTTAACCAGTTCATGTGCTCATAATATGTAAAAAAATAAATAAAAAAACAATTTTTTGCTGTATATAATTTATTTATGAGCAGTATTTTTATTTTTATTAAAAAAAACTACTTTTACTTGTATGAATGTCACCTACATGCAAATAAATATAATTTATAATATAAATTTACTTGATAATATTAGAAATCAAAGAGGTTAGAGGTACCATTGGCCTGAAGTGAAGGTGAAGGACATGCAAACAAGATAATACCACTCCGCGTCTGTGAGATCGTCGGGGCATAGCGAAGGCGAGGGCCTTCTGTTCTCTTGAGCTCCTTCACCTGTAGAAAGTGACTCAAAGAGCTCTCTTAATTGTTCGCTTCGTTGTAAACCGATCTGCTCTGCATCGTATTCTACAGGCTGCGTCGTCTTCCTCGTCTTGATATCGCCATTATAGTACCCATCTTTCCATGCTAAAATCCTGAATACATTCATAGTAAGCATGGTTGTGTTTTTTTTTTTTTTAAATATTTTTTTTTTTTTTTTTATTTATTTGGCATAGAAAGATGAAATTGGTAAATATATTATAGACTGTAATTGATGAAACAGGATATATGAATGACAGTAAAGAGATTGAGGGTGCAACTCTATCACACAGACTAGAAGATATTTCTTTCTTTCTTTTTTTTTTTTTTTTTTTTTTTGAGAGGAGAGAGAGGAGAGAGAGAGAGAGAGAGAGAGAGAGAGAGAGAGATGGAGGGATGAACAGAACAGGCATAGATCGATGGAGGTGATGAAATTTCAGATTACAAAGTTATCTGACATGAATTCAATAAATAGAACCAAAAAACAGCACGACCAACATGCATTTTTTACTAGCATCATCAGTTGTTGAAAATTATTTAATGATATTATTTTATTAGGATTTTTTATTAGATTCATATTTATATATTTTTTTGTCGGTAAATTATGTAGTCCTATAAATATGAGGCTAGATAACTATGTTATAAGCAGTTTATAATTTACTATCAATAAAATTATTATTTTTCTAATTTTCACAAAATCACCCCCTCCTAAGACGGGAGCGCACGGGTTCAGAAGCATTTATAATTAAGAAACATTGAAAAAAATATCTTAAAAAGTAATAAAATTACTTATTTTTGCAGTGAAATCACAAAATCTGTTCTAAAATAATCCCAAAAGATATAACCAAAATTCTGGAAGAACAAAGGAAAAAAAAAAAGTAAAAAGCAGAGGATCATACCCTTCTTGTGTTGAAGACAATGTCCAGAAGATAGCATAGCTCCAGTTGATGCTCCTCACCGTCGCCGCAAGCTGCCGCCGGAAGTTCTTCTCCGGCGAGCTTTCCCGGCGACAAGGCTGTGCTGACATGCCTCCACAGATGACAAAAAACTTTCTGAAACTCAACTCAATCCGAGCAACATCAGAATTCTTTGATCCATGAATCAGAATTCTGAGGTTTCTATCGCCGACTGCTACCAAGGAAGATTCAGAAACAGTTAGCCTGCAGAATGGAGAATCTGAGTTCACTGATTTCCAGAGTTAGATAGATATCTGTTTCCAGATAAAGAAAGTCTACATTTCAATGAGCTGCAGTATTTTGCCTCCATATATCAAAAAATTAAAAAATAAAAAATAAATAATAAATTTGTGAAAAATAATTTGACTAATTAGCTCTCTTCAGTAATTTGGCTTGATACACAAGAGAAATAGGTATTGTTTGAAAGAATAATTGCAAATCAGCCCCTACTTTTTAAAATTGTTCAAATTAGTTCCTACCTTTAATTTTTGGGATAATTGCATTTCAGCCCTCTATTTTTGACGGCTCGCAAATTACCTCCTGAAAACACATTTTTATGAGACTGATTTACAAAAAATAAAAAAATCAGCCCCTGAAAACACGTTTTTAGGAGCTAAAACGCGCGAAAAACGAAAACAGGGGACTAATACGCAAAAGCCCCTTAATTTTTTTTCAAAGCTGTATGTAGTCGAAAACTCGAAAGTGTTCCAAACAGTTAAAAAATTATTCTCGGTGATTTGGAAAAGTGTTGTCACCACTGTATCTATTGTTTGGGCTTGAACGTTCTGGACGAGCTAAAGTAATATTGTGATATAAATTATCGAATTGTTGTTAAATTAGGGCTTGTGTTATCGCTAGTAAAATTAGTATTATGAATATTTTATTAAAATTGGATATCACTAACATTTCATGTCGCGCCTCAAATGATTTTTATATATACCATATAACAATTCTTACTATTATAACATACCGTGAATAAAATATAATATTTTAATAAAAATATTTATTAATACAAATGATTAAATATAAAAAAATATATATAAAAAAAAATAGATTTTTAATATCATTGACTAATATTCGTACGTCATAGAAATGCAAAACTATTTCGTAATAATTTTTATCTATTTTTCTTGAGCCGCCTCTACCGGATCTTGATAGTCGTCGTTAGTATCACCTCTACTATTTTAGACGACGACTTAATATTCTTCGTTTAACATATCTAAACCATCTCAAATGATTTCAATCACAATGTTCTCCATTCATGATTCATACACCATTTTTTCACTTTAATCACTTCATTTGGATTTTGATGTGTGCAAAATACATCCGACTAATATATCAATTCTGCCACACCGGTCGGCACGATGTATGCCGGACAGTATATTTCTGTTTTGGCAGTTATTCTTTTTGGCACGTGCCAAAAAATTCTTACCTATGAATTACTAAATTAATTTTAAATTTTACTTAAAATAAATAAAAAAGTATATATCACAGTACGGATGGCATATTTTGAGATATGAATTTATCCGGCTCGACACTGAACTGTCTGTAACTGGTCCATTTTTGTATGACTGACGTAACGGATAAATATACGGATAGCACCTACTCATATTTCACCAATTGAGAGGTTTTAATTTTTTGGTCCAAACATGTCTGAATGTTTATTTTATCCTTTACATGATATAAAAAGAAACAAATTCTTTACACCTTTAATTATAAGTGACGTTTATAAAATTTAGATACAAGACCTCCATTTTATTTATACTAGGGGGAGATTTGTTAGGTCAGGAGAGAAAAAAAAGGGGGCAATGATCGGCAGGCCAGGGCCTGCCGATACAAATTCAGCCCCTGCTATCCGATCCGCAGGGGTTCAAAAAACGAGACGACCCAACACCTCGGTTTTGGTCTATTTTTTGGAAAAACTTTCAACATAAAAGTTGTAGGTTTTGACGAGATCTACAACTTTCATGTTGAAAGTTTTTCCAAAAAATACTTCTAAATATATATTTTGGAGGTCGAAAGTTTAACGAATTCTGAAATGTCACGTCAAAATCCGTTAAGCTTTGGAACTTCAAAACACCTATTTAGAAGTATTTTTTGGAAAAACTTCCAACATAAAAGTTGTAGATCTCGTCAAAATCTACAATTTTTATGTTGAAAGTTTTTCAAAAAAATACTAATATAATGGTTAAAACGGAAATACACATATTACGAGAGAGGGACATAAACAGTAATCAGGGGCTGAATCGGTAGAGGTTTCCGGTCAAAGAGCTGATTGATCATTATCCCAAAAAAAAAAGTTTGGTGGAAGAAAAAGATCAGCATTGATGGCTAGCTTTTGTCCACAACTAAACACACCTTTCTTGCAATAAATGATATTTGCTTCAGAATGAAAAAAAAAAGAAAATTCAAGTTTGATTTGAATGCCGAAATTTGAAAATACACGGCTAAAATAACTCCAGGGAAAATAGGTTTTTTTTTTTTAATCTATTAGACCGACTATTGATAAAATATTTTACAGTAATATCAAAAAATATAGTTACATTGATGAGATTACTTCGGCTATGACGGACTTTACAAACCACCCACTATAAATATTTTATCATCAGCGACCGCGCCGATACGGTCGCAGTTAGCAGCATGTAACGACCGCCCGCCCGCGGACGGTGTTAACACGCATTTTATTATCTCATCCATGCATTAGCATTAGATAGCATATGAACTGAAAACCCGTATTTACGAACGGTTAATTAGAAAACTAAAACTCCTTTAACACTTTTATAAAGCATACTTATTATTAACAGCAATATAAGTGATGAATGTATGAGATTTTATTAGGTCCTAAGTAGCAATAACTAATACGGCATTTTACAAACTCCATTAACATTTATTATTACTTTTATTATTTCATGCAAAACTTATATACTTTATTCTAGATATTAATATTTGTCTTAAATAGGATTTAACCTAAAGATGGATTCATAAGATATATAAATCAGCCGCGAGTTTTAATCTTTGCTTGCATGTTCTTCGAAAGTGAGAAGGAGATGAAAGGTGGAATTCTCGAAGTACTCTTGGTCGGCGCCGAGGATGTTAAAGTTGCTCATCATATATTAGGTATGTCTTTCTTTTTCTAGCACAAATACATGCATACCTATACATATACACATTCTTTATGTATTTTGCGTAATTGGGTCCACGATAATCAACTTTTGCACATACATTTTGTCCATCTTATGCTTTTTTGGCATGTTGGGGCCCCTAGGTATTCACTTTATTGTTATTCTTACCCATTTTCTTATGCTATAATAATGTTGCCGTTAGGGTGAAAACGAGCCGAGACGCTCGCGAGCAGCTCTCGCTCGAACTCGTTTGTTTTCCGCTGGAGCTCGAATTTTGCCGAGTTCGAGCTCAAATAATAAACGAGCCGAGTCTAAGCATTTTGTTTTTTGGCTCGTTTGGGCTTGCGAGCTTAAATAAGATTTGCTATTTTATTCAAATATTCTTTACAATAAGATTATTAAAGCGAGTATGTGCTTGAGCTCGACTCGAGCTCGGCCTAATTGATGCAGCTAGTTTGAGTTGATACAATGGAGCCAAACTCGAATCGAGTTCGAACTCAAAATTTTCTAAAAAATAAATATAAAAAGATTGTTGTAAATGAAATTAATAGTATATTGAAGGCAATTTGGTGTTTATTTTCAGGAACATCAAACCATTATGTCACTTTAGAATGCGGAAACCAGACACTTATTAGCAGGACGACTGCAGGTTTCTTTCTACTCCTCTCATCCTTGCTTAATTTTGATATTTTACCATTTGCAGCAGATTAAAGATATATATGGAATTATTTAAAAATTAGACAAAATTTATTTTTATTTAAAAAAAAATCTAAATGGCTGATAATATATTCCAACATTATCTGATGGCTACATGCATAAGAAAAAAAAATAAAAGACAAAACATAGGTATTCATTTGCTGATTTTTATTTATTTATTATTATTATTATTTCTTTTTTGTTGGAAAGCTGGACACATTTTATGATATAATATAGATTATATAGTCTTATGAGTAGTGTTTTTTTTTTTCTTTTTTGCAATATTGTTATAGGGAAAAATAAAAGAGCATGGTGGAATGAAAAATTCATTTTTGAGCTATCATCTTCGGAGTTGCAATTGACGACCCATCTCAAACTAAGCATCAAGGAGAAGGACAAAGTCGTCGACGACGCTCTCGTCGGTGAAACCAAGTATTACATTCTTTCCATAACACATTACATTCGATTTTTTTTTTTTTTTTTTTTTAAATCATATTTATACGTCCAAAACAATTTTTCTTTATAAAAAACAATTAAGTTCACATTTTTTTCCATTATTTTTTTTATTCTTATTTTATTTTAATTTTTTTAAAAAAAAATCTCTAGAGTGCACTTGCATGGTATCTTGAGAGAAGGAACTCGCAGAGGAAGTGTGGAAGTTAAACCAGCTCCGTATCGTATAGTTTTCAAAGATGGAAGATATGAGGGTGAGATAAAAATTGGGCTCAAATTCACAGCAAATGTAAGTATATATTTATTTATTACTCATTTTGGTTGAATTTTCTTTTTTTTTTTTAATTTTGAATATTGTTCAGGTTGACGTGCAGCAACAAGCTAATAAAACGATGCCAGAAATTGTAGAAAGGCGCCAAAGTTCACTATATCGAAGAACTTCAAGTCATATTTTGCCGCGAATAGTCTGTTTCGGTCTCACGTTCCGAAAAATAGTATGGGAAAGGCTGTCGTTTTTTACCCGCAAGTAGATTTCCCGGAAAATAATTATTCAAAAATCAAACCCAAGGCGAAGAATATCATTTACTTCGAATAACTATATAGGCTTTTAAAAAAAAAATCAAAATAAAAAGGGATGGTACCTACTTTATGTGTAGCCGCCAAAATTTATTATTATTTTTATTTTTCGAATTTAATTCTTGTAACTGCTGGATTACTATGCATGTGTTGATACAGCAGAATAATGTACGTCCAAAGGTTATTCTCCAGATTTACGTATTCATGAATATCTTTTCTTTATTTTAGTTTTTTTGAGATGATAGTGTGAAAACTATACCCGTAAACAATTCATTTATATACGATCATTAAAACAAATAAATTTACAGATAATACTAACAAATATTCCACTAACTGAAGAATATACGTACTCTCCACAAAATATAAAAATAATAAATTACCCACTTTTGTGAATATTATTTATAAAATTCGAATATAATACCTCTACTTTATAAAATGAATATTTTACAATCGGTCCTAAACGTACTCAACTATTTTGGTAAAACTGTACCGATAAATATAGAACACATAGCCATTCTCATAATTTGTGCAAAATATAAAAGAACTTTTAACATTTCAGCCCATATTTTTAAAAACTATGATCAATAAACCCCTACTTTACAAATCAGAACTTCGCTGACGTCAATAAATATGGGTTGATAATATCTACGGAGGACTGATTTGACATTAATTTTAAAAGCAGGAGCTGATATATCATTTTTCCAATATAAGGCCACGGTCCAATTAGCTACCTGTCCTAGTATCAGGTCAAGTTCAACAAAAGCAACGTCTTGCTCAACTAAAACATCGATGAATTCAACTCTAACAACACAATTATTTAGGGGCTGTTTGATTTTCAGCGGTAAGACTTCAACTACAACATTTTAAAAATGCACGTTGAAAGTCACATGTTTAATTTTGTTAATTTTGATTTTGACCACAGTTTGAACTGCTGCAGTTGAAACCGAAATATAGCGATTCGAACTACGCTTTGAAAATCCATAGCTGCAAAAAATCCATGACGTGTCGCGTGGTTACAAACCCTAATCCGTAGTTGCAACTTCGATTCTCTCTCCTTCAAGAACTCTAAATAAAATTGAAAAAATTTCAAAAATAATAAAAATCAAATTTCATTCGGCAACAAAAATGAGTTATTTTAAATATTTTTTTTTTGCAAATTTAGAACATCTCTAAATATTTTTTAAAAAAAGTTCCCATATTTTTGAGTCACCAAACGACGTCAAACCAAACACTAGATTTTGAACTGTAAGACTCAACTGAATCAAACCAAACACTAGATTTTTAACTGCAGTAGTTTAAACTGCGCATAACCAAACAGACCTGCTGTATTATGAAAACAGAAAATTACAACTCTCAACATTTTTAACTGCTGCATTTTGAGCTCCGATGACTTCAATACATCAAACCAAACAGACCCTTACTGAAAATCAACTCGAACATTGTCAAGTCCATTAAAGCAATATCAAATTCAACAAGCACCATAGCCGGAATAGTAACAGGTGGAATAAGAGGAGCTATGGTTACAAATTTTCAGGAAAAAATAAAAATAAAAGTTAAGCCCCTGAAATATATTTTGATCATCAAACTTGGGCATGAAATTTAAAAGTTTTTGCATGAAAAACGTGCGGCAGTTTTCGCGGAAAATGCTACTATCATGTCCATGTCCATTTCCGAGACGAATTCGACAGAAACAGTTGGTGATGATGTTGAGTCCTAGCAGAATATCCACAAACCAACTACCAAAAACTACGACTTTATTCAAACGTGACCAACACAGCCTAACGAATAGTCACATCGTTTGCTACAGCATGCAGGATAACGGAGTGATTCTTGGAAATAACGGTTATACCACGTCACTCTGTATAACGGACTCAAAAAATTTATATTTAAAAATATTTTTTCAAAAATATTTTAACATTAAAATTATACGAGATTTACAACTTCTATGTTCAAATTTTTTTCAAAAAATATTTCTAGCTCCAAAGTTTAACGGATTTGAAGCAGATTTACAAACTGTTTGAAAATTCATTTAACCCGTTAAATTTCGGAGCCCTAAAACACCTATTTGGAAATATTTTTTGAAAACTTTTTTAACATAAAAGTTATAGATCTCATCAAAATCTATAAGTTTTATTTAAAATTTTTTTCCAAAAACTGCTTATAAAATTTATTTTTTTTATCTAAACAGAGGAGGATATATGCTGACGTGGCTTAAACATTTTATTGTAAAATTTTTCAGGAAAACGTCCCCTCTGACAGCAATGAAGTACGTAGAACTGTCGGCAGAATTGATAAAGATCTCGAGAAAATAAATCCGACCCCTAATAAAAATAGAATAAGATAAAATTAGGGATACGCACATCCGATGAATCGGGGTTGCAGACTATGATCATATGTTTGCTCCACTCTATGCCTCTTGATGGAGGTTGGGATGATAATAATATATTCTTCTGTTGGGAAATCTTTGAATAATAACAATTAAAGGGGAGGCAGATCGGGCGGGAAGCGAACGAGCAACCACTGGCGCTCGTAAGTTGAGATGTGAGTCCACCCAATTTCATCAATCAATTCAATCTTGAGCTCGTAAAGGTTCTTCCTCGGCGGATGCGACTCATCTTGTATTAAATCAGCCAATAACTGCGAAAAAAGAAATGAAATGTATATCTTTGGTCTTGATTGGAAAGCAAAAACACTAGAACTCTTCCACAAAATTTCTTCTTTTTTTAGCTGCTCAATATAGTGTCACATTATAAACTTCCATTTCGTCGTCAAGGATTCTCATGAAACACTCAAAAGTAAAAAAAAAAAATTCCAACCTTAAGTTTTTGTTTTTAAAACGAAATTGTTAGCGCAACCAATTCTCATAGTAAGATACTTCCTCTAATTACAAAACATATAGACGCCGCCCTTCAGACAAAGAGAAACCAACTCAAGTTCTTTTTAAAAATTTTTTTTTAAACGATAAAGCGGAAGGAAACTATCAAATTTCTTGAAGAACATGCCACAAATATAAACTATCAGATTGAAACAATATGATTACTACGTTTACCTTTAGCGCGTTCCCAAGTCTGCCACTCCGTCTTTCACGAATAACTGAGAGCAAAGAGTATTTAGGGGAACAAACGTCCACCCATTTCTTTAATTCCTTGAAGTTCTCTTCAAATAATCCGAACAATCAGTCGCCTTGTCTGAGGAATCCTGTAGGTCACCTTCCTTGTCATTAGAAGGTTCATCTACTGGGTGATCAAACTGTAATTATATAAAGGTATCATCGTGCCATATTAAAATTCTATTCTAAGTAGAGAATCATAAAAAGTTTTTTTTTCCCAATCAGAACAATGAAATACAAAAATAAATTGAATTAGCCGATAGTCTGCCAACAAGTTTTAAGAACGCATGTAGCCCATGAACCTATTGAGACACGGATTAACTATTACTGTTATAATTACCTTTACGAGAGCTACTTGGCATATCTTAATTCTATTAACAGCAAAGGTACATGGGCATCACAAGTATAAAAGAAGTCATCTAAAGTACCTACTATAACAACATTAGTACAAGTATGGATACAATTTAGCATTAAAATCTTCTAAAAGATGGTTATAAAAGTTACTACAATCTATACCAGTAGTGTCAAACAGGTCAGCCCTTGAGAAATGCAGGCAATGAACAGTGGAAATTAAAAAAAGTGGTTTTGGCTTGATTGAGTAATTATTAAAAAAAAAAAAAAAAAAAAAAATCAGGAGGGCTATATAATATTATTCCTTAAAAGAACTTGGAAATGAGGACCTTCTAAAACATAAATATTAAACTAAGAGAAATCATATTTTACCTTATGAGATTCAAGATCTGCAAGCGCAAGACCTTTCTGGTATAAAGCCTCCACCAATTGATCACGTGTGATCTCCATCTTTTTCCTAGTTTTCTATAGATATCAAAGCAGCTTTAAACAATTTGTAAAATATAGCTTATATATATATATATATATATATCAACGCTCCCTGAAATAAAAAATTGTCAGCAATCTTAGTGCAGACCTCTCCCTCTTCATCTTCATAATCAGGTCTAAGTGAGAAGTATTTTGCCAAGTCATCTTTGTCAATACTTGCAATCACATCATCAGCAGCAGATATAACCTGATGAGGATTCATAACATCAAATTTCAGTTATAAAAAAGAATCACCATAAGTAAAGAACTCCACACAAACTTTTAGTAATTAGATGACTATTCACAATTCAGAAAATAAAGCTTGACAAGTTTAAGATTGTTGACTCTTAAATAACCTCCAGGGACAGTGTCACAGTAGAATATGAATGCTACTTATTGCACATGAAACTCAACACCATAAATTACCGTAAATTTGATGTTTGTACTCAAAAGCATATATTGTTGCAATAAAGTACTACAATTCAAAGAAAAACACATTAAAATAAGCACAATTATGCCTGAAGTTAGAAATGTTTAAAACAGAGCATGAAGCATGTTTATCCTTGCACAAAAATTGGCACTCACCTCTACATTCTTATATTTAATACTTTCAAATAAGCTGTACAAACCACTCAGAATGATACGCTGTGCTAAACTAATTAGCATATAGTACAAACATATGAATCCAACTTAAAGTAGGGGTGCTCCATCATTGTGATATACTAACCTCCTTGTTAAGTATATCCTTATCTTCGTCACCACCTCCAGAAAGTAAGCCCTCTAAAATCTTAGCAAGTAGCGATGTACATTTAGGATATTCTTCCTGCTCAAAAATGGGTCCAAGAGCGTGACCAAAAAAAAGTACAGCTATATGCTCAACTAGAAAAGGTATAAAAGGAAAAGAATGTAAAACTATATTAGTCTAATGATATAGATGGAAGCTTTACCTTAAGTGAAGCTGAAAGCTTTTTCCATGCTTCCTTATCTTCTTTAGTACTTTTTTTCAAGCTTGAAAGAAAATTTATCTTTGCATTGCGAACCTAGGTAAGTCAGAAAAAAGAAATAACACTAGAATAATAAGGAAAATCTATATCATCTCTCAAGAAAGAATATATCATTTCGTGGTTGTCACATCTTTGGTTTACATCTCAACGTAAGTCTTCAATTACAGATATGAAACTAGCACTGTCACAAATGTGGCCTCTCACAAACCAACAGAAAAGAGTCAGTAAACACTTCTAGGAAAAATGTAAATCCTTCAGGGTCATATGTATATGAGTTTTATCAAGAGCAAAGTTTTAAAAGCCGGGCGGCACGCTCGGTGCCGCCTGGCTCATGCCGGAGCCGCCGGGCTCCGGCACTGGGACGGTGCCGAGCCGGCCGGCACCGTCCCCCCTTCTCTCTCTCTCTCTCTCTCTCTCTCTCTCTGGACGTTCTTTTTTTTTGTCTTCCTCCTCGCGAAAAGCGAGGAGGAAGACTTTTTTTTTTTTAAGGCGCGGGCGCGCGACCGGCAGCTGCCGGTCGTGCGCCCACACCCTTATTTATTTATTTTTTAAAAAGTTTAAAAAACTTTAATTTTTTTTAAAAAAAATATAATAAAACTTAAAAAATAATAATAATATTTTATTATCGGCACGACTGGCACGGCACGGTCGGCACGTCTCGAGTTCGGAATTTACCGAAACTCGGCACGACACGAAATATAAAACCTTGATCAAGAGTTTAAATATCAAGAGAATATGAAGTGTCCAATAATAGATTAAAGTGCACTAGTATGAGTTGGCCCAATTTGTTAGCGTTGTTGGATGTTGGGAGGAGACCATGGCTGCACCTCACGAAGGGTAGGTCAGGGGTTTGAATCCCAACAGCACCTAGTTGGGAGGAACTTTATCTTAACGCGCACCGTTCCAGTGGAGATATAGGATAGAAACCGAACTCGAAGGTCCAGATAAAAAAAAAAGTACACTAGTATGAATTGCACGCACAATTTCAGCAAGATGTATATCATACCTCTTCTTCCAGCTGTTCAGGGACACTTTTCTTAGAGCATGAAGATTCTTCCTTTCCTCTGTTATCTTCAACCTGCACATTAGCAAAGATCTCACATAACAGAATACAGGAGCTTGCAAGTTTTAAATCTTCCCCTGTTGTCCGCCCATAATGCTGGCAATGGAAGTCATAAACAATATAGAAAGTGCAAACTGAGATATTGACCTTGGATGAAGTGACAAGATAAGTAATCTGGTAAGAGACGGGTGGCTTGCTTTGCTCTCCATTCTTTGGCACTGTTGCATAAGTTATCGAGCCAACAAGTTGTGCCCCAGGCTGATAGTTCTGCAATGGAATATTATGATAAAGAAAATTTCAGGCATAAGTAGAAAGAATAATAAAGAATTTGATGGCTACTTCACTAGCTAATAGTTGATTGGCATTCAATCATGCATTATTACCTTAACGATCTTATCTTTTGATGGCGGCCCACATAGAATGCTTCTAACTTGCTGCAAACATTTAAATTAGAACGGCAATTATGAATGAAGAAGCGACTGCTACAGAGAAAAGTAACTTTACCCGGGAACTAATGTCAAGGACTCAAATGCACCACTCCCAGTTATGGGGCCATCAGGTTCAGTATAAAAGCTTAATTGAATATGGTTCTGCATTTTGATTTAGGTTAGAGAGGCAACAAAATCCACATTAAGACTTCTATCTGCATCATGAACTATAGATGCCGTTATAAGACTTCTACTTTCTGTAATATTTACAAAGCATTAACAATCGTTTTAAAATTCAGTTTCATTTAGGTAGTCATGCTATCTTCCATTTTCTGTTACCCCTGGAAGAGAAAAAAATTAATTAATTCCAAGATAACCAAAAGCATATATTCCTGGGTCTAACTATTGTGTCACACTGGGAAGCCACTTCCTTTCTTTTCAGGATTAGAAATCTATGTGAGCATAACTTGGAGGTGTCTCAGTACATTAGAAACAAAACTAATTCTTACAACTTACAAGAAAAACTTCTGTCAAGGAATACTCGTTAAAACTCCACATTGCTTGTACGCTAATATTATCACTATATGGCAACAGATCTTGAAGATGATCTAGGATTTCCAAGCTGCACTGCTGGTTCTCATAATCTATGTCAGTCCAAAGGGAATTCTATTCAATTATCTTAGACGAGTTCAACACACAAGAAAAATATTTATACGGGGAAAGAGGGAGCATATTTCAATCCTTAGCAAGCAATTTATCTACTAACTCAAAGATTACCACTTTCTTCATCCTAAGGTTCAGCTAACTAGCTTTGGACCCTAAGATCCTGGAAATGAAGGATGCCTCCTTCCTCTGTCAATGGCATCAGTCATTAATTTGTGTCAATGTTATCTACCAACCTAGTACCATCAGAATATCGCTAGCGAACAAAACATGGGTACACCTGACACTCTACAAATTAGGAGCTAGGTAAAAACCAATTAAAATGGACGACTTGATGTAAGAAAGACAATTCAAGCCATACTTTCCTCAAGACTTGCTTCTGAGAAAGATAGTGTTGGTTAGATTAATGACCTATACTAGTAAAAACCAAGGTTTACCGTGCTGGAGCCGCCGGAGCTCGGCACCGTTTCCCCCCCCCCCCCCCTCTCTCTCTCTCTAAATTTTTTTTAATTATCGTCTTCCTCCTCACGTTCGTGAGGAAGACGATGTCGCCCGCTCGCTGGCAACATTTGTTTTTTTTTTTAAAGAAATGCGCAGGCATACGACCGGCAGCTGCCTGTGCGGGTCACACGCCTGCGAGACATGTGATCCTTTTTTTTCATTTCTTATAAAACACATATAATGATATTTAAAAAATATTAAAAAAAAAATATTATCAGCAAGTTCTGCAAGTCTCGAATTAAGAATTTACCGAAATCCGACACGAAATAAATTCGTACTATCTGCTTTGGATACATAATTAAGTATTTATATTTTATTTTAGTATTTTTATTATTATTTACATAATTTTAATATTTTAAATATAATAATTGTAAGAATCGCACGTGTCGAATTTTGGATTTACCGATACTCAACTCGGCAAGGCACGGAAAACCTTGGTAAAAACTACTATTCATGTCATTGTAAAATGAGTAGGCCAGTGCAAGCCAAAGCTATCCAACTCCTTGTCAATCAAGTAGTGTAGTGCTATCCAAACATTTTCTATAAACCAGATATCTCAAATTCTAAAGGGAAGTATAAAGGCCTATTACGAACTTCTTGTTAGTATAGTGCATTGTATAGTTTACTGGTAGGGTGCACTGTCAGTCTTATCAAAATATAGGATGAACCAAAAACATTATCTACAACCAATTCTGGACCAACATCTGAAACTGAAAGGAAGGTTTTCCCATATTATCTAGCACAAACTCAAAGAACTGAAATCAGGTGATGGTACCGGAAGTTAGCAAGTATATGTTCTCCACTCATATGAAGTACATTTAACCATCTGCATTCTACGTGTGTCATATCATGACTGATTTGGCTGTGTCAGATGGCAGGGATGTTACAGGTGGAACCAAGTCAAACCCAGCTGAGTATGTGAAACTAACAGGTATAATCTCACATCGCCTGGGTGGAGCGTAAGATTGTGATGTGACAGCGATATAGCACATGCAACATGGGAAGAATATAACATCATTGGGCCTTAATGGGCATAGGCCCAATGGGCTACGCGCATATAAGGTGCGTGTAGTCCAATGCCAAGAAGGTGATTGGAGGTAGACATGCTTAAATCTAAGGTGCTACCTAGTAGTAACTCAAGCTGATCCCATTTTAGGAAGACCACGTGTTCAAACTGTGTCTCTCTGACAACTATGTTCTGGATAGCAGGGATGTTACAAAACATGAAATTATTCCCAAGAGTTCAATTAAAATATTCATTTGAATGCACATACGAACTTTAGTCAGCAGCTAAACAAAAATAACTAAAGTTCCAGTCTTCCAGAACTAGGATGTAGGCTAAAGGATCAATGTATCAAATCTGAACAAATCCCAGAGCTTCAAGTACAATTGAAGCAATCAATGCTTCAGAAAATAGACATCCATAGAAAGAATAAGAACGGATCACAGCAACAAGAAAGAAAAAACACTTCAAGACTGGTGATCTTGAAAGAGAATGGGAAAGATGCCTTACTTTCTTCTCCAATTTCTGTTCAATGAATAAATCAAGCTGCTTCATCTTCTCCAAGAATAGGATATTTTCATGCCTATAAGGTATTTAGAGAAATTTGTTTTTGAGAAAATTAAACAGAATACCAACAAATGAACATACCATGCAAACTCGAAGGACCATCATACAAGATAAGACACTACACTCAAAAGCATGCCAAAAGTTAGCTTACCCGCATCAGATTGATTCCGCATCAAGTCCAAAGGACCAAAACACATATATCACACAAGATAAAAGCTAAAGGACAGCATAGATAAACCTTATACAAGCTTGATTATTAAAAAAATGTTCTAGCAGTAGAAAAAACACCTTAAATTTAGTGTCAATTCGATATGGTTTATAACATAATATATTCATAAAAGTAGCAAACAATGCAAATCAAATGAAAATACTTAAGAGAGGCAGTGAAAATGTTAAGCTCAAAGAATACGAGCAAAAAGTGAAATTAACTTGTAACATGAACAGGTTTAGTCTAGACAGCCACTGGCTAATTGCAAGACACTCATGGCTGTCTAGTGATAGTGCATTAAAAAGCATGAGGCCTTGCAACAAATCACGTGCTTCCAGCACGTGACCTTCTAACAGATATGACTGCGGCAAAATCCAGATCCAATCAGACTGATCTTCTGGATTTTTAAACAATTATGGTTCAGAGATATTTAGGCCGCTACGGCAGATCCAACTGATGTTTCCTTATTCAGCTGCTGCAATTATTAAATTCCCAAAGCATTGCTGTCACATAAGGAGCACCACTGCAGATCAGGACCCAATCTTGAGGTTAACTTAGGGCTACCAATAACTGTCATAATAGATGCAGGTAAACGAGATTCATGCATCAGGTTAAGGAACAAGAGATTAAGCACACCAGTGGACGATGGCATGCATAAGAACTGAACAACAACAAAAATAGCATAGAGTAACCAAAAACATCAGATTCATTCAGCACAACCTGATTCCTTGAGCTACTGAAACCACTGCCAACAACTTGCAAAGTAAAGGATGAACCATAAGAGTGAATCAAGTACAATAAAACACAACCTTAGAATTTCAAGAAAATGACATTCTTCTATTTGCATTTGGACTCATGCTTAAGGATTATGCTCGTCTGTCCATGCATTAACGCTTCGTCATCAAAGTAAGAAGCAGCTATTAGCCTATGAGTTGTTGGCCAAGTGGGGAGCAAGACATAAATGAAGCATCCATTTTCTATTTGCTAACATGGACATGATTCAAAGGGAAAAAGGTATAATAGTAGAGAGCTTGAAGAAAAAAGAAAAGACAAGGAGAAAAAAGGTTTAACAAATACAGAAAGGAGAATACAGTGATCAGTTAACTCTGAAGCCAAGAGAAGGGCAAGGTGCTTCTCTTTTTCTTATACTCCTTGACTACTATTTCTTGTCCAGAATAACATCAGTTGCCCTAAGACTAGAAAGCATTTTCAAGCATCACAGTTCAGCCATTAAAATACAGAAAGTAAAGAAGCAAAACTACGAAAATATACGAGTAAATACAGTTTATTTCAAGGTTCGACGTTTCGGGCGGCACGCTCCGTGCCACCCGAAACGTGCCGGAGCCGCCGGCGCTCGGCACCGAAACGGTGCCGAGCCGGCGGCTCCTTTTTTTTTTTTTTTTTTTTAATAAAACTGGTCATCAAGACGACCTTAACGTGACCTTAATTAGGTCACGCGCGCAGCGCGTGACCTTTTTGGGTCCGCGCGATCGCGCGGACCTGATTTCGGGTCCGCGATCGCGCGGATCTGATTGGTCCGCGCGCGTGCGCGGACCTGATTTGGGTCCGCGCACGCGCGCGGACCTAATTTTTTTTTTATAATTTTTTAAAAAAATTTATAATTTATAAAATATGCTTTAAAAATATATTATAATTACTTTTTATTTTTTAAATATTTTTTATTTGTTTATTGTATTTTTATTTATTTTTGTGGTTTTTTTTACATTTTAATTTAATATAAAATATAAAAATAATATTTTATTATCGGCACGGTCGGCACGGCACGATCGGCACAGTCGGCACATCTCGAGATCCGAATTTACCGAAACTCGAAAAACCTTGGTTTATTTCCAAGTTGAAGCATCTTGTAAATCTCCAGGACAATAAGCAGTGAACAAACAGATTGGGAATTATATTCCTATAAGTAGATTTACCAGTAACAAACCTTATATACAATTGAAGAGTGTAGTCCCCTTTAGGAAGCTTCACGTACTCAGGGTAGACATCTCCAAAAGCATATACACGCTATGCATGAAAAAAGAAAAAAAAAAAACATATCAAACTTACATTACTAGATCTACAAGATGACTTTTCAAAAAGAATTAAGGATGTGCTTGCCAAGTAAAAAATACAAAGTAATCACATATATCATTTTACATCGAAGCAAAACTTGAAATTCAAATTTAAAACAGAAATGACATTTTCCTGGAAAGATCAAGTGGACGATATAGTCACGCAGTAATATTGCATGATTCATGCAAAAGGTGATGTTACAGCATCCATATAAGACGGAAATTTCAAACCAACTATCTTGACAGATAACTCATTGTGGCAACAACTTGTTAAAAGTGGCTAACTACATCATATAATGAGTTCATAGTTTGATTGTAGGATGAAGCAAGATGGAAACTATATGTATATCCCTATTCTTCTGCCAATGCCCAACATGTTCCTTCTACAACCTTGATTAGACTAAATTTTGGAAAACCAAAGTGGTATATCCTTGCAGCAGACAGGTAATTATTCACTACTGCAATTACGTTAAAAGTTGCAAGATGCAATTGTAAAAGTTGGTTTTAAATTAATAAACAACATAACTTAAAACAGTTTACTTAAAGAAACAGAGCAACTAGTTGACCTTGTTGGAATCTGATATCGCATAGAACTGTGATTCAATTTTGTTGTCATAGATCCTATTGTTTAACAATGGAAAACAAGGTTTTACTTCACCTCCTTCGTCCAATTTAAATTTGTAGCTGAAATCACAACAAATAAAACAAATTTAGGCCTCGAAAAGACGAAGTGTGCCCACAAAGATCAATAAAGATAAATATTTACATTAACGTCAATGCAAGAATTTGCATGCCCGAGGGTAGTTTGTCACGTGTTGTAGGAAGTTTAGTAAGTTTTCGAATCCACAGGCCGATATGGTGTCTTCAACTGAAAAAAAAACATGATATAAAAATTAGAAGAGAACAGGCATCTTAATAAAGAAGCCAAAGTTAGAACCAACGTTTTCCATGCCGTCTGAAACTAGGCACATGCCGACCATGCCGAAAAATAATAATTCATATCTAATAAAAAATAATTTTATACTAAATTATTCAAATATTGTGTGTGCTGCCCGTGTCGATCGGTACAAGTTGGCACATGTTGAAATGGTGGCATGGCCGGAAAACACGTCTGCCAGCCTATTTCAGTGCTGAACTATTTCGGATTCGGCACGTAAAACCATGGTTAGAACATAAGCATGTAGTGAACCTTATCCAAAGTAGCAGCTGGGGTAAGCTTCTCAGATCCCAACAGTGAGCTAGCTTCTATTCTTACTGGTGCCCCACTACCATCAAGTACTACTCCATCTTGATTGGTGTTTATACCATGAAAAACAATCTGCCAAAAAATTAAAGAAAGCATGAGCATGGCATAATCATGTACTTATATTATAATTTCATTTGAGAATATTTAAAAGTGCAGCCAAATTAGCTTCACCTATATTGAAAAATATCCCAAAAATGAAACGGATATTATACAATAAGATCAGACCTACTAATACTGTTACGTGCAATAGTGGAAGAAAACAACTTTATTAATGAAGGATGAGAGGGAGATTTACATTAAGGGACAATCTATTAACCAAGAAGCATTGTATCTGCACTTAGACTAAAGCCCAAATAAATAAGGATTGACACCAATCAACCCATGACATAGGAATAAGAGTTGTTGATCCACTTCATCACAACTGTTACCAACACATAACTCATGCTGACACAAGCATCGATGTCAACAACAGCTTCAACCATTTGGCATCGATCAGTTGATATATCTAGCACAAATCTGCATGGTCACCTCTTCTAAATTTGCCATTAACATCACTAAAATATGAAGCGGTATGTGTTAATTTATATACGATGAACCAATTTGCATTGGTTCACATGTCAAGGATGGATAACGATCTGTGGCATCCACCGTGTTGACGTCCATATCCTCACTTCAATAGATCCTACCATGAAGGGTGTTCAAATGTCAACAGTCCGCTCCAGTTCAAATAACTGAACCGAACTGGTCCATGATCAGGTCTGGTCCAAATTTAAGACTAGTTTCTTCTATTTTGTATTTTTTTTCCTTATTAATGTTTTCCATTCAAAAACAAAAATTAGGAAATTATTATTAATAAGAAATAATAATTAAAGTTTTATATTTTCTAAGTTTAACTAATATTTGAATTAAAAATATTACTAAGGTCCAAATCTATCCGATCTTATCCAAGTTCTATGATCTAGTACGAACAGATTGTTAGTCCTATCACCAGTTCTAAATTTGGATTTTAACTGGTTCTTGATCTGGTAAGGTCAAAGGTTTGAACCGACAAACACCCTATTCATTGGCTAGTTTAGCACCACATCAAACATCATTAGATCATTGATCTCCACCATTTCAATCACCTCCGTTTCTCTGAAATTTTTGAACATCTAGATCTCCCCAACATTGCAGACAAGGTTGTTTTAAAAAATGTAAAACGTTTAGCATTATGAAGAGTCTTAAATACGATAAGTATTTAATGTTGGTTAATTATGTTAAGAACTCTAGATTACTAAGACTTTTATTTCATATAATCTTATATTTGGTGAGAATGATTATTTGTTAGACTCTTATGTGCGAGCCTATATCCAAGATTTTAATTGTTATATCATGAATTCATAATATGAGTTGTTTTAACTTATTATGTTTATGCATAGCAGGATGGTTCCTATTGAGGATGTCAGTCAATGAGTCAAAACATGATAATATAAGTGAAATATGACGTTGGAGATTCAGTGCGATATAAATTTTCCACCAAACTGTGTGTTGTTATAAGACCGGGAACGGCACTGAATACTGGCCGGTTAAATGTTAGCATATCCAGTGGATGAAGGTAGCGCATATGATGCTATGATGGTCTGTGATCACTTTATCAAAGATAGAATCTGAATGAGGCGATCAAGCAAAACTCGAAATGACTCCTAGTGACAACAAGATGAGGGAAAGATAGTTACAATCGTTTGATCATGTCAGATGGAGATCAACAACTGCACCCATTAGAAGATGTGAAGGGTTTACTTACAAGCGGTAAAGAAGATGGGGGAGGCGAAAAAAACATTTGGAGATAGCCTATACCACAAGACCATACCAAATTAGAAATCGATGAAGACTTGGCTACTGAATGGAGTGGTGGCGGAGAATTTGGTTTAGTGATTGTCTAGATGACTTAGCATATGGGTTCTGAGCTGTGTTATCTTGTTTTTTTAATTACACCGTCCCTTGCTTGTATTGATCGTGCTCGGATTAAAATCTTGCATTGTGCTTATGTGCTTGTCTGTTTTTTAGATGTTGATTTTCAGGCCGATGATCCTACGCAAACAATCTCCTCCGGGATATTGTTGTATACATTTTACCCTCTCCAAACCCGCCCAAGCGGGACTTATCACTAGGTAGTCGCCGTGTTTTGTTTATGCATCAACAATACAATATATTTGCACCGGCATTGGCCAACATATCCATCTAGCTTACCACTAATGGAACGGATTTGGTGGTTCTTAGCTGTTTGCTAATTTGTGAGTCCATAATATATCCTTTTGTGCATTTCATTTTCTCCTAACACTCTGTATATACAGTTCCCTCATCTCTTTCAACAACCACATTTCTCGTCTCCAAATGATATTTAGGTTAAAAGAAAAAAGAAAAGAAAACACCTTCAATTACACCGTCCCTTTTTCTTTTATTTTTGTAATTAAAATATAAAAATGTGTAATAAAATTTAAAAAAACAATATTTTATTATCAACATGGTCGACACATCTCGAGTTTGGAATTTACCGAAACTTGGCACGAAACAGCACTTAAAACCTTGCTAAAACCTAGTAACTCTTATCTGAAAGCTACAAATATACAAAGAACAATGCTCAATCCTAGACTAAGGATTCTTGAAACATCACAAAATGCAAGGCAGGGTAAGAGTAGTTCAAGTGGCTTAAACTATAATGCTGTACATCCTGGATTTCAGGATGCACAGCATTACTAAACATTCTAACCAAAGAATAAGACACTCATCAAGAAACACTAGAGAGAATTAAGAATTCTAAATTCTGCCATTAAGAGCCAAACCACTAGAACCAAATTTTTTTTAAAAAAAAGTATATGGAATAATTCTTTATTTAGGCATTGGCATACCTCAAAATCAACCATTGTGTTTTCATGGCTACCGATACCACTAGACCAGAACTGAGCAATTGCTAATTCCAAAGCTAAACCACCTTGCACCGGAAACATGAAATTTTTTAAAGAAGGCGAAGAAAATGTCGGAACCCCCTCCCACTTCATAGTTCGCTTCAATGGAGAGATCTGTAAGTAAGTGTATTAGACAATGCTAGAAATATATTTAAGCATACATAAAAATTAAAAAAAATATAATAGCTTAATTGAAGGGAAATACCTGAACTGCGTCAACATAAAACTTCCTACAGGTATCGAACCCAGAACTTCTTATACTTGCCTCAACCCAAGTGGCACCATTAGGCACATCGATAAACCTCCTTTCGATATGTCCTGCTAGCAAAAACTATAATATAAAACTAAAAATAACAATTTATTCAGCCTAAAATCAGGAAGCAAATTGTTTTTTAAAAGCGTAATCTTAAGGGTCCAAAACTATAATAAGACGGAGTACCACGATGCTATATCAGGATATTAAGTGCCAAACCACAAAATGATGATTTCAAAGCAGCAGTTTCATTGGAAAAAAAATTCTTTAGTGGAAAAAGTACTATGTTAACAGTCACTTCCTAGGATAATATTTAGGTAGCTAAGACCGGTATATCCAACAACCTCCTATGTTCAGTTTAAAAGAAACCAGAATGCTTACTGTAAGTCTACTATAAGTTTAAGAACTAAAGCGACTCTTTTTATGACTAAAATCTCCTCTTAAACTACTCAACGACCCTTCAGGTTCTTCTGAACGTTGATATGTTGCAGCTTTGTAGAAGCCACTGTAAGTAGAATCTAGACCAAAGTGACAAAACACCTCATTGAAAGCTCTAACCTCAGGTGGGGAAGCTACAGGACATATGTCCTAAGGAGGTATCAAGGGAGAAACCTTTCACACCTTAACTTCAGAGTCAGATGTTGAATATAGGATATTAAGAGCCATTCCTTCAAAAATAATGCTATAAGCATAGAGGTAAAATTATAAATACGCTGTAACTTCTTCGAATGTATAATAGCAAAGTCAAGAATTATTAATAGGTGTAATAGAATGATAGAAGTACCTGGTTGGAACGACAAGTTCGAAAACGAAAGTCTTGATGGCTGGCCCTCGGGACAAATAGGCTTGATAATTGTAATTGGTAGTCTGAATAATGGTCCACGAGCAGGAGATTTGCAATCAATGCCATAGACTTCATGGTAGTGAAGACCATTATGAAGCTTGGTAGGATCAACAACAACGCTGAAAAAGAACAAAGAATTAAGTTGACTTGTTCTTCTGAGAAAACATGCATGACTTAAGTGAAGTTAAATAGTATGTTCTATATATAACAGCGTGCAAAGATGCCACTCAGCAAATCAGCAAATGGTTCCAAAAAATGTCAGGGCTATCTTGTATCTTTGATATCCCTGACTTCAATTCTCCCAAATCTGTCAGCTTACGCTGAACCCCTTCAAAATCTGATGTCCACCTAGAACCCTATGATCTGCCATTCTCAATCTGGCTAAACCAAACTCCATCAGCGTCACCAAACCCCACTGAGCTCTGCTATCCCGTGTCAAATCTACTGAAGCTGATCAAGCTCCCGACACCCTCAGCCAAGCTGCCCAACATCTACCGAACTCCATTCTATGCGGCACAGCCATCATCTACAGCACTCATTTTGTCATCATCCACCATCAGCAATTTTTGTATGCTTCCTTCCTCACTTTTTTTGAAGCCAGACAGTCGGTATTTTCGGACATATCTAGCGGGAGAAAGGGTTGGTCTTTCTCTTTCTTTTCTGTTGATTATCTTATACTTCCACCAAACAGTCCAAGGGTCCTATAACACTAATCATGAAATTAGTCTGCACTTCTAGCTCACAACCCAGTAACATCTCTTTTTTTTTTGAGATATAACCCAGTAACATCTCATATGAAATAAGGTCATCCTTCACGATTACAAGGAAAATATGAGAGGCATACCATCCACCCATTTAGTTGCGTAGACGAATCCCAAATCATACCTTACATAAGTTCTAATGAATAGCAGGATAAGGACTTTTTTTAAATTAGAAAATATGCCAAAAACAGACGCTTTACCAACATTATTTGCATGTCTAAGATAAGAATCATGCTATTGACAAACCAGAATAGCAATCACTTTTCTAAACATGTTCTGATAATGCGATAGATTAAAAACAATTAGACTGGGAAGTACTCGGTATAACTTTTCAAGAAAAGAATAGCACCTTATCTTTACACCTTCTGCACTAAAATGTCATCATCGGACTAACTAGAACACCTAATTAGGAGGGTACAATTTGACTTGCACTTGTCAATAACAAAGAGATGGCAGTTCAAAGTTTGATAGGCATAAGCATGTCAATACCCAAGATGCCAGAGAAACCCTAGTTGCAAGTCCCCAAGACAAAAAACACCTTCGGTTAGAAATAAAAAGGCATGTTCTAAACTCTAGTATAAAAGAATTTGACTTCCTAAGTTAATGAAAGAGAGAAGTTAGATTCAAACTAGGAAGTTGGTGTACATGAAATCATGCAGGTGATAAAGATAAGACCAACGACCAGAAAGTTAATAAAAAAATCCGCGTGAATCCAGACAAGAGACTGCATGCTAAGACTTGTTTTAGAACAATATGCAATTACTAATAGATGATGCAATAAGTGGGAGCGTCATTACTAGAGTTTGTATGATAATAACTATGCATCCACCGACTGTATCACTTCTAGATCTACACTTTAAGTAGAAGGTTGCACGGAGAGCCAAACTCTCCCTAGGAACAAATAGTACCAGCACAGATTTTTCAATTACAAATACTTAAACTCATTTTGGACATACTCTCCAGTAAGCATGTTCATTGTACATTTCTGGAAAAACTAAACATATACTCACAGAGGAGCTTAACTTTTCTATCAGAAAATAGTTAGCTGATTGGCATTCATATTACACTAGTATATGGACATACAAAAGTTGTTATGCAAGCTATATATAGAGAGGTCTAGTATATGGACATAGAAAAGTTGTTATGCAAGCTATATATAGACAGGTCTAGTATATGGACATAGAAAAGTTGTTATTCAAGCTATATATAGACAGGTCTAGGTAGACTAAAATTTGTATTCATAGTTCATGGGTAAAAGAGAACTGAAAAAGTGCAACACTATGCAAAACATACTTGAAACTAGTGTGCTATTGTTAGACCGCTTAACTAAACCACAAGCCAAAATGCAGAAAATCTGAAAGTTAATAAATGTTACTAACTTGAAATTCCGTCCATTATGTGTGAGTAGAAGGTAATCTGGTGCACAAACAACATTGTCATCACTTGAGCATAACTGTATGCACTCCTCGAAAGGAACCAACTCTTTCATATTACTTGCACCTTCATGGAACACTGGGCTGACTTCAATAGTCCACTGTGGCATAGAGAGCGTGGCATTCAGGCAGTAAAAGATAAAAAAGCAACCAATAATAGATAAGAAACGAATAAAACTGGTAAAAATAAGCGAGCTTCATGATGTACCATGTAGGACCTCGAAGAGTTTTCTAAGGTATTATTTGTATCAAAGGTCAAAACTTGGTGCAGTGGTACTTCGACATGTGTCTGTTGTGTGATGTACTATTAGACTCAACAGCTTATTTGATGGCAGATTACTTTAAGGTGATTGATACACTTAAGTTAATAGCTTGCAAATCCTTTTCTTTGTTGGAGGGAAACTAAAGAAAATATTATTATATGAAGAATTATACAAATAAATAAATAACTAATTACTAAATAAATATATTTGACTAATACTTCCCAAAACTTTCATCTAGGGGCTGTTTACTTTGAATGGAAAGTAGGAAAGTGAAAAGAAAGTTGAAAGAAAGTAGTAGAGTGGAAAGTGAAAAAAAAAAAATGATAAGAAAGTGATAAGGTGAAAAGTGAAAAGAAAATAGTGAAATGGAAAATGATAATAAAGTATATTTGAGTTTGTTGTTTACTTTAAAGTATGAATAAGTAAAATTTTTTATTATAAAAAATAATTTTTAATAATAATTAAAAAATATTATATTCTTTAATAATAACAAAAATAATTTATAAATTAATATTTTTAATATTAAAAATAATTACTATTTTATTTATTTATTTATTTATTTAATAATTAAAAAAGTATCATTTAGTTTATTTAGCTAATATTATTTAGTAATTTTATTTTATTAATATTTTTAGAAAATAGTAATAAATTATTAAACTCATTATATAATTAAAATAATATATGTATTATTTAATATTTGTAGTAATTTGCTTGTTATTATTATTGTATTATTTATTATTTTATTTTATTATATTAAAAAAAATTTATTATTTTTATTATTTGATAAAAATAATAAATTTTTTATTATTCTAGATTATTATAATATTTGCTAGTTATAAATATATTAATTTATTTATAATAATATATTAATAATTAATTATTTTAGAAATAATAATTATTAATAATCATCACTAAATGCTAATGACTCTCACTTTCCTTCCACTTCCTACTTTTTTATGAGAAAGTCAAAAAATAAAATTACATAGAGATGGGAAGTGAAAGAAAAGTCAGTTTCTCACTTTCTCACTTTTCTATTAAAAGTAAACAAAAAAACTGACTTTCCAACTTTCTACTTTTCACTTTCATTTTAAAGTAAACAAAAAAACTGACTTTCTAAATTTCTCACTTTACTACTTTCCCACTTTCCTATCTAAATAAACAGCCCCTTGTAAATATAGATCTTGTTGGAAACAACATAGAAAAAATGACATTGCACTATTTTTAAATGAATTAGTATATTTTTCAAACCTAGTATTGTATGATTTTGATTTAAATTGGTTTCAAATGTTAAGGTGCTATCGTTTGATTCAAAAATAAATTACATGATAACAAATTAACAAAATACCAGTAAATCATTGAAAAAATGAATTGAACAGGAGAAGATCTGATTAAACAGAACATACATATGACGAAAAAGGAAATAAGAAGTAAATAAAAAAAGAATATCGATCTAAAAGAAAGAGCGGGCCCCACAAAAAGTGGTCTTGCTCAAATAGCATGAGAGATAGGTAAAGATATCTTAAAAGCATATGGTGGAGAGAGTTAAAAGGAGTTGAAGGCTAAAGAACATTGCCACCTCTATTAACTGTATCTTTACCAAAACACCTACCAATGCATGTACGTCCACCATTTTTTGTGATCCATAACTAATATCCAAAGAGTCATATTGAACTCACGTAGGAGTTGTTTGATTCCAATCATACGAGTGCCTAAGCAAGATTGACTTGCCCTTTGTACAACCCTCGAAACTCGATCTTAGGCTAACTGGTTTAAGTAGTTGCACTGCGTGCAGTCAGTGATATAACGTTCCTCTGCATCCTCAGAGAATACTGCACATTCCCATATAGTGAACTGTTCCACTAATGATGAGAAATTGACCAATCCCTATCTGAACTCGAACATCTCAACAAAAAGACCATCCTGAACCAAAAATTAAACATCCCTCTACAAGTGCATATAGAACAACAAACTAGAAACCAACAATAAGTCATTGACGTACGAGGAGAACAATCAACGAAGATGATCTGAAATGGGAAGAGGCCAAAAAGGGAAAGAGGTAGATGATGAAAAGCATGTGTTAAGAATACCAACACAGTTGGTGGCCCTAGCTGTGTGCTAGACAATGTAGACAATTATCAAGTGAAAAAACATGACGTTGATAATGATAGGTCACATTCACTATGATTTTGCTTCATTCTGAGCATTAAGGGAGGACAACGACAATGACGATGGTGACAACGATGAAGTGGAGTTTAGGATAAAGAGGATGATTTGGCGAGGAGATTGGTGAAGCAACACTACAAGAGTTTATTCAATTAACTTTTCTAGAACAACATCGACAAAGGTAGAGTAAGACAATAATGTGAGAACGCGGAGGGGGAGGGGCATTGCCAGAAAGGGAGGGATTAATGAGTTACATCGACATTGTTCATACTGCTTGCCTCATATGATGCATGCTATGTAGGCCGACCATCTATATTAGAGATTTTACAAGATTACATGTTTGTTTAGATGTACTTTTGTATTTTCATGTAATTTCTTGCTAGCTTGCACTCTTTTTTGGAGTCTCATCTCTTATAACTCTTCCTTTAACCAAATTATAGCTGTAATTGCTTCTTAAAAGGGAACAAAAATGAATGAAAAAAGCCCAAAAGAAGCAAAACTATGATAGCAAGACTCTTGTACCTCACTAGCTCGTTGACATGCAGTGGCTCCTCGCAGATAGATCCCTCGAGATGTAGGAGCTGCAAATCATATGGAATATGGGTATGGCATACTCATGCTTTCTAACTATAAAAGAATTATCCCCTTAAGCTTTAAGTTCAAATTTACAAATTTTCCCTAATCCAAGATTAAGATTAAAAGCATAATGCAGAAGTAAGAAAAATTTTCAACTTGGATACTACTTCAGCACCAAAAGCCTTATAGCATTTTTACTGAAATAAACAACACTCACTTGATTTCCCCGCCATATTAATCGTGATTTTATAGGAAACGCATGGAAACGATTTAGACTGCAGAAGATAATCAAATGCCCTATATGAAAGACAGAGATAAGTAGATAAAGCACAAAGTTAGCAATTTTTAGAATTTGTCAAGCATCATTACACCAAAGCAAATAATGAAACTCACATCTTGGAGAGGAAAAACAATCTCAAGCATATATAGTTTAGTAGGACGCAAACAGTGATGTAATGTTAAAAACAGATAACACTGTATCTTGCAAGCCTTCTCTCTCATAAAAAAAAAAGGAAAAAAAGGTTGCAAATGTAATATAATGTGATTAATACGGTGTATAGACTAGAAACTTAAACCTGTCAACTTGCATAAGCCCTTGGCCTGTGGATAACTTATCACCAATAGGTGTAGCAGTATTCTCCAATGCTTTCCGCACAGTAAAAGGACTTACAGGTATACCCATAGCCTGAAGGAGTAAGAAAATTGAAACAACTGCAATTTTAAGAATGCTCAAAGAATGATGTACTAGTTTTGAGATGAACAGCACTATGCGATAGATTATTTAGATAAACATTTTTCTTTGTGAAGTAGTGAAGAAATTATGCAAGACTGAGAGTTACCTTCATCCCACTGAGAAGTAGAGCAACTCCTCCGCAAGCTGACGGAGATGCCATAGAAGTTCCATTCATTAGCTGGCGTCGTTGCAGAGTCCATGTAGGCACAGGTGCCACTGCCCCACCAGGAGCACTAACAGAAACTCCAAGATCACCATCAATTGTTGGTCCTCGACTGGACCTGTTCAAAACTAACGCAATTATGTATACATATTGATTCTCACGGCAACGTTACACAAAAGTAACACTTTTACTTCTTAGGCAACAAATGAGAAAAAGTATAACTGTATGTGAGCATAGTAATCTTTTAAATAACCGAGGGCATTTTCTTATTTTGGTTAGGGGCACATCAGAAAGGTACAGAGATTAATTGGAAGTACAATGCATGATATGGTTAGACAAGTGCGTCATAGAATTCAGGAAACATAACCAGTTTCAAAGAAACATCAGACAGAACAAAACAGTAAAACCATAAGATTTATGGCCCCTTACATATTCTCTTTTAAATGGTCAAGAAAACCCTAATGGTTGAAGGGAGCGTTCTCCTTTTGCTTTCTCAAAACTAGCTTTAATATAATAGATTTAAGAATTTTTGTCAAAATAGGGTCCGATTTTTCTCTAGCTTAAATTCTAGTGCCGCTAAGCTCATATTAGATTGACATGCAGAGTTAACTTTTACAGCCATTCAAATTAGTTTATTTTATTTCAACTTTCAAATTGAGTCTAAAAAAAACAAAATATTACCAAGTATATTTAAAAATTTGCCAAACTAGGGTCCGATTTTTCTCTAGCTTAAATTTTAATGCTGCTAAGCTCATATTAAATTGCCATGCAGAGTTTAACTATTACAGCCATTTAAATTAGTTTATTTTATTTCAACTTTCAACTTGAGCCTAACAAAAACAAGATATTACCAAGTATATTCCAAGCCTTCAGACAAAGGTTCAACAAGACAATGAGCTGCAGCAGCCATTTCAGGTGACACATATGCACCAATGCCTATAATACTTGAGCTTGTTCCACCAGGTGAACCAACAGTACTTAATGCAGGTCCATTGTTTCCGGCGCTGCTGATGAATATTAGCCGATGTTTGCACACAACCTGATTTGTAAATTTTCTCATTTGCTACAACTACACTGACACTATATAATGATAAACAAAAGCACATCAAATTTAGTAGTCAAGGAGGTACTTCATTAACAAGGTCAACAAATCGTCCATAATCAGGCAGCAATGTAGGCTCTCCATAGCTCATATTGATAAGATCACATTTGTGCTGCAAAATAAGTAGCATCCTAGGTAAACATTTTAGCAGAAGAAGGCACTGATAGAAACAGACAGGAAAACAAGTGTAAGCTCCAATGCAGTAATACCACTGGAGATATTACAAATTAACTGGAAAAGAGTATGACAATTTGTTATTTGAAGATACGATAAACAAAATGATTTCCACTCCTAAATCGTATGCCACCCCCTCCTAGAAACAGTCAAGTTACAAAGAAACATCCTATAAAAGAAAATGACTACCATCACTCAAACAACCTCATATACTAGTTCAAGGACCATTCTGGAGAAGATAATACTGACATTCAGTAACTACTCTGCAGATAATAATTCATCAACAAATTTCTGGAGCATGAAAGTTATGTGAACTTGTGCGCTGGCTTGCTTGTGTGTCTGGAATTTGCTTCCACAGGCCGAGGGTATCCTTAGGGGCATGGCTGCGTACGCCTACCTCACCAGACCCTGCTGCAGTGGGACTCATGACTAGAATGTTGTATTTCTGGAGCATGAAAGTAATTGATAAAGCTCTCTCTCTCTCTCTCTCTCTCACAGATATATATATATATATATATTAATTGATGGGTAGAGCCAAAGAGTGTGAACTTGTTAATTTTTAGTAAGCAACCAGATCGTGCCACGTCACACCATAGTTTTTCCCACATTTTCAGAGATTTCGAGAATTTTTAATGATTTTATTCTTCTTTTAGTGCATAATAATGATTATATTAGGAAAAGGATGCGTATTCCCAATTAGTACTATTTTGTCCCATATGAAGCAATAGAAATGTTCAAAAAAAAAGGATCTTTAATTTGAAGATAAACAATATTATATGGTGTACATCGCAATGAGAAATTAAGATATTTCAAATGGATGGGATATATTGGAGAATTCGAAAAGACAGTTTCTTATGAATTTGAAAGAACTTTGGTGAGACAAGTTTTATTGTATTTTTAAAAACTTCAAAACCAATTGAATAAATTCTTTATTTTGTACATTATTTAATAGCGAATCCAACACTTATATGATACTCATATATTGTGTGTTTCTACTATTTTTATTGTATTCTTCGGAAACCAATTGAATAAATTCTTTATTCTGTACATTCTACATACTCATATATTGTGTGTTTCTACTATTAAGCACCCCACTTAATTTGTATATTACAAGCTATCTCAAAATGAAAAGTGGAATGACCTATGCATGGTATAGAAAAGTCGATTGTAACCATTATAGATTGGGTGACTTTTAAGTGATGTTGAGTAAAAAATATACATTTTCAGACTCGTGCAATGCACAGCAATATTGCTAGAATTAAGTTAAAGTACTATTGATTCTTGTTCTACCCAAGTTTTCATTCCAAGCCAAAATGAATTTCAGGAAACTCGAACCAACGCGTGTGCTGGTCATGTCAAAGTTAAAATTATTAATACTAATAATAGTAAAGAGAACGGTCATGAGCCTTTTTGACCTCAAAGGTCGCATGTGCATGCCCTTCACCATCCTCCTCGCCACACGCAACCTTACCATCCTCCCCACTGGGAGAGAGAGAGAGAGAGAGAGAGAGAGAGAGGCGGCCATGGCGGAGGCAGTAAACAATACTTTCCTTCGACTCTCAGATGAAAGACAATATGAAATGATAAAAATGAACAACAAACACAGCCCTTACTTCAACAGCAGCAATTAAAGCTCGGACCAGCCCAGTTCCTGTCTCCATTGAGCCTAAACGTGTATCTCCTATCTTGCACGAAATCAGTTGGGCACCAGGAGCAACTCCATTAAGCAGCGGTTCCTACATGGACACCCACAATAAGAATGTAACCGGAAATAGCATTTATTGAATATTTAAAGACGAGCTCATAGAAAGATAATACCTTCTCATGATAAGCGGAGGCAATACCAGAAACATGGGTTCCGTGGGGAGAACAATCTGTTACAATACTCACCAGATTTCCTTCATCATAAACATTGGTCACGAAAGAGCAGGCATCCAATTTGCTAAATATGCCATATTTTCGCTCGATCCTGTCCCATTAGTTTTCAGTTTTCAGTAAATTATGCTTCTAATGGAAGGTTAAAGCATGCCAATGAAGTTCATCAAATTATAGTCACCTAAATTTAGTAATTTACTAACGTTTATGATCACAAGGAGACTTATGTTTTGATCATGGTGGTATTACTTCCTCAAACACCAACATCATGTGATGAAAATGTCAGGACACTGTTGTGTAACTGGAAGCTAGATAAAACAGCCTGTAGATCAGCATAGAACTGAACAGAAAAACGAATCAACACCTTGTAAATGATAGCAGAATGCCCCCTGATTTAGCTAAAGAGAATCATTTTGTAAAAGAAATCCGCTGCCATTTCCCAAAAAAATCACAAATAACATAAACTATAAAAACAGTGTAGTAATGGCAGCGTACTGATTGCTTATGCTATTGATTCTACATCATACTGTGTACAAAAGTAATGCTAGTATATGGCTAGCAAAATTTAAAACCATGGCAATACGAAATTGCAAGACAAGAACAACAAATATAGTATTTGTAGCTACGGAAGGATAAACGTTATATTAATGTCACTTAAGAATACAAACCTATAGTTTGTCAAGGGTTCAAAATCTGCCAGTTTTCCATGCTCTGAGCCATCCCCAAAATCTTGTGTATCGATAGCTACCCTCCACACATCAGCATCATGCCAAACAACAACATCAATTATAGGTCCCCTGTCATCATAACCCTAAAACCAATGAAATTAGCATTAGCCGAAAGGTGAGTTTCATGCTGAATTAATAAAAGGGACCAAACAAATTCTTACTTCAGCCTCTTTTCTTAAAAACTCTAGTCTGTTTTGAAGATCCTCTCTCATCCTCTTTTGCTTTAGGTCTTCAGTTTTAGTATGCTTCTGTCAAAAATAAATTAAAATCAAAGAACTTACATAACAATTTATCCGCAAAGGAGTAAAAAGTTATCCCACCACACAGGTAATTTTTTCTTAACTCCTGTTAGGTGATGTTATCAACACATACACAACATTGTTGCTTCAACGCTAGCATATTGTCAGTAAATCACTATTCATCAATCATCATCAAACAGCAGACACTAAAAGCAAGCAACAAAAGCGATTTAGCTTCATTTTAGTGACTACCTAATGAGCTTTTCCTTAATCACAGCTTTTTACATGGTCAAACACAGAGAATTTATGTCGACATCAAACCAAGAGATACTATTTGCTTAGAACTTAACTTTACAAAACAGGTATCGGGATTTAATATGGCCTATTTCATTCTAAACAAAAGTGGTGCTGGGCAGACTAGCTATCATGGCCAAGACAACAACAACTTGCACACAAATGGGAGGTGATGGTTACACAAATAACAGTTTACAACCATCAGATTCTAGGATCCAACAAAATCATGGTTTCTCAAACTACAAGATACACCAAATGTCAGAAAGTCTTTAAGGCAAATTGAGACTTCATTTGTTAGAAAGGGCAGGTCAAAATGACAATAAAAACTAGACTAGTCACTCAAAGGGAAATAAAAAATCCACATTATTCTATCTGTGTGGTTTGCCTAGCAAGGTGAATCACATAAATACAGAAAGAAGGAACTAGAAAAAACCATGAGATGAAGGAACATAACCCAAATTAAACCAAGATGTATCCTGTTGACTCGAACCAAGTTTCGATCAACTCGGATCATGGCACGTGCCAAGAATGATTTTACCGACACATGTTTTATTGTTTTTTTTAGTATTTAAAAAAAAAAAAAAAAGCATTTAGTTTAGACATTCCGGTAAATATCAGTTCAACTTTTACCCCAAGTTTAGTTTGGGCTATATTACTTATATCCGCTGAAAGATGTACATTTTAGTTTTGCCAGTGAAACCAACCTAATATTTGGTTTGCCTTCAAAGCACATAGCAGGGAATATCCAACATTGATTGCTACATGTTTCAAGGCTATTACATAGTTTGGTTTGCAATAAAATACGTAAAAGACTTATTGCCTGTTATGATCCTACTATGTGTTTTGATCCTAAACCATAGTAACTATTATGTATCAACTAAGTACTGGTTATTACATGTAATAGCCACTACATACTGTTTGACATTTTGCCCCTCACTTTATACTTGAAGTATATTGCCTGTCATGAATAACTAATTGATATATTGTGATAATAAATAACGTACAATAAGATATTGTTAACATATTATGTTTAACTATACATTATGCTATTCTATTTAGTATGCTCAAATTAATTTATTTAGTATGCTATATAAATAAAATAATGTTATTTAGTATATCTAGTTATTCTTAATTCAAAATTATTATACATAATTTTGTAATTATTATGATGGAAATTAAATATATTTAGATAAAATAATATATTATTATTTATTTAGTATTATAATTAAATAAAATAACATAAAAATAGTATGTTTAGTTACTTTTAATTTAATATTACTATACATAATTTTACAATTATTTATGATAGAAATTGCTTTTAACTACTTTTCTAATTCTATACTATTATTGATTTATTAAACCATGAAGGACATTTTTGTATTTTACCATTTTAGTACACATTCATCACATTAACTTTAATGAACCAATCAAAGTAATTGTTTCATAATCTCTATTATATATAAATGAATCCTAAATTCTATAGTGTACATATTAAACATTTCTTACAATACGTTTAATGCAAATATTTGATACTACCTATTTGTTATAACAAACTAAACACTATGTTAGATACTATCTATCCCGAGCACAATGATTCAATCTCAAGCCTATTATTATAAGAGTAATACTATTGTACCCGAACATTTAACCAGAACAACAGCCCGATTTGCATTTCTTGCGCCTCGGATCGGTAAATCTGCGATCTACCAATGTTGAGATTTACTGATCCGAGGCATAGAAAAATATCATTCGGATTGTTTTATCGAGCCCAATAGCATTTTTAATTATAAACCTGGACGTCTAAACTGTGACGCAATCTTGAAGCAGAAACAATATCGTAGTGTGATAAACATACTCCACCATTGCCATGTTCAACTATAGCACTACAATAAGTTAAAAGTCCATCTAATAGTGGGCTTGAAAGGATAGAAAATCTTTTGATAGCGGTCTAAACTTACATTCCCTACATATTAGTGAAGTCCAGTTTTCTACATGATGAATGTCTTGCCAATATGGCCACCCCACCTCTCATCAATACTGATGTTTTAGCATAGTGTTAACTTTTCTAAGTATTGCATAAAGACGGGCAATAGCATCAATGCATACACCGATACTCTTCCAAAACCTCTTTTCTAGACGGTACCAAACGCACTTCTTTGTCCATCCATTGTTATCATCACTCTCCGGTAAACAAGGCTTCCGAACATGCCTCTTTCCCCTCGATATATTGAGTTTGATGGAGATGGTGGGGAGTTGTGTAATTCTTAGCCTCAAGAGATTGTCACCATCCTCTCTCATCTGAGCCATTGGAGGTCAATGGTTGTAAATGAATCTTGTGATGGGATTTGCCCCTTCAAAGGAGCACCTTGCAGCGTGGCACTTTTCAACATGTATAGAGCAGGATGCGAATACAACTGCTCTTGATGGGTTGCTTCATAGAAAAATAAAATAAAGGAAAAAAAATTATAGAAGTATTTCAGCCCATGGAGTCTCGATACAGTCACAAACGCTTGCACCGTCCATCCGGTCGAAACCTGGTGGCACGGTTGATATTTGCATATACCAATCGGCACGGGTTGCAAGCCCTCACAATTATTTTAAGTGCATGTTGGTGGAGGTAATTGCTAACGACCACGACGGCACACATCGCCCAGAACCGCACATGCCACCTAGCACCTAAATGTAGATCAAACTAATGCCATTGTATCGTGAAAACAATTTGATACAATCTTATTTCATGATTTTATATGATCACCATTTTACCAAGCTGAATAGGTAGAACTTTATCCACTCTTACCTTTAATATCCAGCATATAGTGGAAGAAAAAAAAATAAAACAAAATCATTAGTATGATTCTACGAACACCAAAAGAAATTGTGTTTGTAATGCAAAAGGACAAGGAACGATTAGTGTGATTATACAACACTACATGACCAATCCGAAGTGGTCGACCTTGTCCACCCTTTATCTTTAACATCACAATTGAATTAATGCAATGCATCAAGTAACCATTAGTATGTCATTAATGCTTTATCTATTTTATCAAAGAAAAAAACAGACAGCAAAAAAAAAAGAGCCCTTAGCCAGAATATGCATCTTTGGTTCTTACATATATTTTTAAAAGTCGAACAATAGTGTTTTTAAACATTAATAAAAAGTAGGCACAAGGAATGATGATATGTTCACAACAAATGTTAAATCCAGTAAGCTATTCGGAACCTTATCAAACTCATTTAGTTGCTCAAGAGCCTCAGAAATTGCTTCCTGATTCTTCTCACTCCACTTCTTCTTCCGTTCCTCCTGCCATGTGAAATGCTAACAATCAAACATGTGCATGCAACCAACAAACAAAGATAGCATATCATATGCTGAAGTACAAAGGCACCTTTATACGATTTGTAAGCGTTTTGGTAAAAAGTTCATAAACTTGCTTACAACCAACATGCCATTCTTGAGATGGATTCTTCCATGCGGGATTCACCGCTAATCGCGCACCTGCAAAAGTTTTATGTGTACATAAACAAAGATTGCAAACAAATCGATGTTATAGAACATATTATATAAATTTTATATAAGGATCAATTCACGGTTTATAACATGTTCTTATATATAATTTCTAGCTAAATTGAAGAAAGGAAGAGCTATTTGGAAAGGGTTTTATTTGGCCGAGCAAGTTACCACGTTGTTTGGCTGATGAAGGATGGTAGCATGAGATTTTGCCCTACACATGCTTAAGTGAGATCACAATTTAGAAAATGTGTCAGCTGCCTAGGATTAATACGTAATGTCAATTGCAAGGAGCCAACCTATTTTCTAAGAGTGATTCTAAATCTAAGTAACTCTACAGGTTTGGATGCTCTTATGAGTCCTAGCACATTTGGCCTATTGGATTTTTGTGTGCCTCGAACATGACTACCTATAAATTGGGTGAAAAAAGACAGATGTATCTTTGTGACCCTCCTTATGTGCTTCGGGTGCATGTCCACCTTTACGACTATTAACTAAGCTATTAGAGTTGCTTTCAGATGAACTCGTTCTAATGGGAAGTGAACGACTATTACTTAGGGGCTGTTTACTTTGGAGAAAGTGGAGCAAGTGAGGCAAGTGAGTAAGAGGAAAGTGGAGGAAAGTGAGAGAATGGAAAGTGGGAAGAAAGTGGTAGAAAAGTACGTTTGACTTTTATTGTTTACTTGGGATTGGAAAGTGAGAAGAAAGTGTGAATAAAATAATTATATTATAAATAATAATTTTATGTTACTAATATAATAATAATATATATTATTGATATTATTAATATATAATTAAAATATAAATATATTATTAAAAATTAATAATTTAATAATTGTATATTTTTAATATTATATAATAATAATTTTATATTAATGTAATATATAAATAAAGTATTATATAAATATATAACTAAAATATTAATATATATTAAAAGGTCCATTAATAAAATATATTATATATTAATAATTAATTAATTTTATTGAGATTATTATTATTATTAGTAATATAATATTATTTATAAAGTCATATATTAAGACATTAGTAAAATAATAGTATTAATATTAACATAGAATATCATTAAACTTAGGTTGCTAATAATAAGTATAATAATATATTAATAAAATATGTTAATAAATATTATAAATGATATAAAATATTGAATAAGAGTATAAATATTAAAATAGAATAGTATATCATTAAAAATTTATTATTAATAATAAGTATATTAATATATTATAAAAATATTTTAATTATTATTAATAAAATAAATGTTATATAATAAAATATTATGATGTATACATTAATTAATATATTAATAAATATATTATATATTAATAGTTACTAAGTATTAATAATATAATTTTTAAATACTAATAATTTAAATAGTATTTATTATTATTAATAATATTATCTTATTAATATAATAATTATTATTAGTAATATTTTATAATATTATAATATATTTAGTTATTATTTATATATATATATATATATATATATACAACACTTGACTTGAAGTGGGGAAGGTAACAATTCTATATAAAAGAATAGTAAATGAAAAGTGAGGAAAGTCACTTGTCCCACTTTCTTTTTTAAGTAAACAAGAAAAGTGGAGAAAGTGAGGAAAGTGACTTAACCACTTTCTCCACTTTCCTCAATTTTTTCTAATGTAAACAGACCCTTATTGTTGTTGTAGGATATCGGTTGGTCGACGTGAATGTTGTGAAGAAGATCCTCCTAAACAGTTACCGCTATGTGGTTGCCAACCTTCGTGGTAGGAGCGCACTCTCTTTGAACAAATTCATCAAGATCAATCTTGAGCTCCCGAACAATGTACTCATTTAGACTCCGCAGATCCTGGCTGATCTACTTTCATCTCGTCATCTCCCTATGTTGCAGCCCATCCCATTGCTGGGTAATCTCACCATCCATTCCTCCGTACAACATCAGGTCAAAGTCAAGCTCATATTATTGTTGCCGCTTATTCATGTGTTTAACTGTGTGTTTAGAAATCATAAATCAATTTATTCTGGTGATCTATTAGAAGGCGAATGCAGTCTTTACTATGTATAAGGAAAAATGTACTCCCCCACAACCACCCAGGATACCGTCTACACTTTGACAACAATCTTCCTCAAATTTAGTACAGAAGCTTGAAAATGTAACAACCACACCGCTGCATAAATTGAAATGTATGTATAAATTCAGATTATCTCTCCATAACCAAAATATATCTTTAACTTTTAACTACAACAACCTTACAAGGCTGTATGAATCTTTGATCTTAACATCATCGTTGTATATTCTCCAAATGAGCCTTCAGCATATACAAATACCTTACCAACAGTAGTTATTTAAAGAACAATCGACACTAAAATTTTATGCTAATTAATTTAAATATAAGAGTGCAACGTTATACATACTCAACTTCGTTTAGCTCTAAACAAATGACATTTTGCAGCGCCATCATTCTCTGCCCCAAATTATACTAAGTACTGGAAATGAGGATTAAGGTAATAATCTATACAATGAATGTCTTATCCCTGGTGCAAGTTCGAATCCTTCCAAAGGCAGAATAGGAACATTCTCTGCTAGTAGCGGGCATACACCATCCACCTCCCCCCCCGGAGCCTGGGAAAAACCCTCGCGAGTAAGCGGGGATTAGGAGTGGCCTTATTCTCTAGGTTCGCGTTTTGATGAATGACTTGTCCAATTTGGTTGTTCCACCTTGCATCAATTATATTGCAGTTGGTTTTCATTATTCCGTTTAATCTGCAACTGCGCATTACATTAGTTATCATGATGTATCCGAAAAAAGCCCAAAGGTATGTCATCCGAGTCAACCTTTCTAAGTACAGTATAAAGAGAACACTGTCAATGAATACGATTATGTTTTTTCCATAGCAAAATTATGTTTTTAATCCCGAACTTCACAAACAGGCTGTCGTAACCCTAAACTAGTAACGTCCGAGCAATAATCCTAAACTTTTAAAAGGGACCATGATAACCTTGCCGTCCGACTTTTTCGTTTGCGCCGTTGAGATGGTTAACGTGGCTGCATTAAGCTGAGATTTTTTTAATATTGTTTTCATCAACCCTCCTGCACGGTCGAAGGCAAATTTGACTCTTTACCCTCATTTTCTTCCAATTTGTTATTTCAGCCGAGAAACTCCACCTTCTTTTTTTGTGAAATGATAATAATTGTGTATCCACTAGTACCCATTGCAACTACATGTGTACTGCGTTAGTAACCAATATTACTATGTAATAGATTTTTTTAGTGGTGCCATCTAATTCAATAAAGAACGAAGCGTGAGAGTGATGAGATAAATAAACTATGTACTAGATTTTTTTTTTTTAGTGGTGCCATCTAATTCAATAAAGAATGTAGCGTGAGAGTGATGAGAGAAATAAACTGAATGGAAGAGTAATAAGCCTATTTATGGACCTTAATCAATTATAATTATAAAAAATTAAGATAAAAAATTGGTTTGACTGGGTGTGCACCAAAATGCAAGCCCATCAAAAGCAGCCCGTGCAAGTGTTGCCAACTAATCCTTGCTACATGCCAACCTTTTCGGTCAGCACAAACGTGAAGGACGAAATAGCAAGAAAACGGCCGTTGAAAATTATCTCTTTGCCAGATCCTAACGGATCCATCAGGTAAAATAGTAGATAGAAGAGTAAATTGCATATCAGCTTATGTTTTCAAACTTCTTGCAACTAGACCCCTCATTTTAAATTCTTTACAAATCAGCCCTCATCTCGAAGTTCGCATCAGAAGTATTTTGGTTGTTATATAAGCATTTTTTGAAGAAGTTTTGAATATGAAAACAATATATTTCAATGTGATTTACAACTTTTGTATGCAAAGATTTTTGAAAAAAAAAAAAAAAAAAGTTTCTAAATAAGCTTGAGGATTCAAAGTTTTAGTGGGTTTAAAAATTAATCAGCTAAACTACTAAAACTTTAGAATCTCAAAATACATATTTAGAAGTATTTTTGGAAGAACTTTGACACAATAAAAAATAGATGATGTGATATACAAATTTTGTATTCAAAGTTTTCCTTAAAAATGCTTCTAAATAGATGTTTTAGGACATCGAAAATAATGGGTCAAAAAGGAGGGGCTTATTTGTAACACATAAATCAATACAAGGGCTGACCAGTAAATCTGCCTAGATATAATCGCTAATTTCAATACAGTTATCAATTGTACTTTGTTTTGATACACTACATAGATACTCGTTTGTTAGATCTAGTATTGCTTACTCACCCAAGTGAATATTCATATCATGTCTAATGTGTTGCATTATATAGCTCAGTCGACCAAAGCATTTATTCGGTAAATTTCAAACTTGAGACATGCCGATAGTGTTGTACATGTCGGCTTTTGTAACGGATGCACACATGCGGAGGGCACAGAGCATGATATCCGGCACGTAAGACTATGCTAAAACTACATATTGCTTTACGTGTCATTGTGGAAATTTTAGATCAGAAGCTAATAGCTCTCGTACATGGATACTATGGAGAACTAGATTTTATATATCTAATAGTATAACTTAGAACATTTGACTCTCACAAATTTTAGTATAGAAACTTCTTTACAAGTGCACATAATACGCTTTCATGTAATAGCTATCCTCACCATCATTGCATAACGAAGCTTCAGATTATCGTGAAGCAGTTGATTATGAGATGTCTCCATTAGTAAGTACTTCCCCAAAAAAAAAAAAAAAAAAAAAAAAAAAAAAAAAAAGAAAAAGAAAAATAACAGCAACTTTTTCGTGCAAAATGATTTTAGAAGAAAATGCAGAGAGCAAAAGATGTTACATCCACTATTCGCTTATAAGCATACACTGTTAAAGTATTTATGCATTTAGAAACTATATCAATTAAAAGATAATAACCTGATGCCCTGTAATATAGCCATCAGCGTCGGCCTTTATGATCTTTGAAGTATCAACATCACCACTGCCAGTGCTGAACAAAGGAAATGTTTTAACAGAAAAATATATTAAAAAATGTTTTTTAACTTAAGTAAAGGACACGATTGCAGATGGTTCAGCAACTTAAACTATAATTGGTTTATATCTATCCTGCATACCAATCTATAATATCCAAAATCTTTGGCTTGCCATCAGATGTCACCTGCAAACCAGCAGCAGCTGGATCTACACCAGAATCTGCAAAATAAACGAAATTGAGGAACAATGTGAACACTTCTCAGTCAATCCACTTGGGAAAAAAAAAATTCACGACAAAATACTAACTAGCGTTGTAATATATGTCAATGGCCTAAAGTAAAATATCTTGATGCCAATTTCAACGTTTAGTCCTTGCATTGAACTAAGCTTTGACTTTTTTATAGAAACATACGTGGATTTGAGATCTACAGATATCTTCTTCCTTTTATAAATATTTTAATGTTTCATATAAGAATCAGATTAGCCAATAGCTGTTCATGATTTAATCAAAACAAATAATTGCGAAGATATCATAAGCTTTTCAAAACACGACCTATTGCTTCCGTTAACCTCACGAACCCCGCTCTCGCCCAGACAAGAGATCACAAACCAAATCTCATAAAACTCAAGAATTATCAATGATCAAGTTCTAGCTAAAATTACGATTACACAAAGATTGTCAGGAGAATATTCCGTAATCGACATGAAGAAAATCTAAACTACATAGTAACCGACCACGGTGAAAAGAAAAGTACATATATCGAGAGAGAGGGAGAGAGATGAGACCGAAAATGGCGATGAGAACACCGCGTCCGTCGAACTGGGGGTTCGCCTCGAGGAACCGATCGGCGCCGATCTCTTTCTTCGGCATCAGGGAAGCCAAGAACGTCGACTCCGTCAACCCACGACCGCCGCCCTCGTTCTTCTTGGAAATTGCTTCCTCCGGCGACGTCACCGGAGACGAATTCATTCCTCCGCCGCCGATCTTCTCCGTCACCGCCGCCGACCTCAGCCGGAGAAAGGAGCGGCTTAAGAGGAGTGAAGGAGTGAGAGATGCTGCGTAGAAGTGAGAGGCTGCTTGGTATTTATAGACGGGGACTAGTGCTGCAGGCATCTCATATGGAATAATTTCTGCGAATTTTTTTTTTAAATTAATAAAAATATAAAAAAGTTGTAAAACTTGGCAAATGTCGCTGGAAAGCAAGTGACGGATAGCGGCCGCTCAGCTAGCCGGAATGCCGGATAGAGGAGACGGAGAAGCAGAGATAAACTGGATGTTGATGAATTGAAGAGTAAAAGAAACCGCTAGTTTCTAAAATTCCTATTAATCTGCTCATATTTTCTCTTAAAATTATTAAATTAATTTCAAAAATATATATTTATAAATATTTTTTAAAAAATAAATACTAAAATAATAAATTTTGATATTGTATAATTTTTATACTTCAAATTTTTTCAAGACATATATCTAAATAGATATTTTATAATTTATAAGCATTTAGTTGTTACAAAAATTTTAACCTCAAAATATTAGTTTAGATAATAACTTAATAAAGTTTTGAATACAAAATTCTAGATTATATAAAGATCTATTTCTCATACTTAAGTTTTTTACAAATAATTATATGATTCGGAGTGATTTATAAATTTTTCAAAAAATATGTTTTTTTGTCACTGTTTTGCAAAGCAGCAACTTTTTTGACAAAATCCATTAATAATTAGCAAATTTGTAATATGTAAGTTTGATATGTATTATAACACATTATTATTGTATATATATATAACATTTCTAAAAATATAAATTCAAGCAATATAAAGTTCAACTAAGATCAAAATCAATCCAAAGTATAAGGAAGAATAGTTACATGCTCTTATTATGGAAAATAATAACCTAGCATTGAACGCATAATACATTGGTCGTCCTCAGTTATAATTAATCAATATGTTGATATTAATATATTTATTTTAAAAATTATTGTGTTGATGAAAAACAACTTTTTAGTATATTTTATTTTAATAAATGTTTCTAAGCAGATATTTTAAGGCTCCAATATTCAGCAAACTAATGTATTGATTTTAAAATCCACTAAAACTTTAAAACCTCAAAATATCTATTTGAAAGTATTTTCTGAAAAAAAAAAATGTAAACTTAAAAATCGTAGATCTTATCAAAATCTATAATTTTTATTTAAATATTTTTTCATATATATATAATTAATAAAATCTTCAGCATGAATATCGAGAAAAGAATTTTTTACAAGTTAAAACAGTAATTAGAAAATCTAGAGATCGATTTGTATAAATAAGGAGAATCTATAGGTTGAGTTGTAGTTAACCCTAAATTGAATTTATTAATTAACTACTTACGTTAATTAATTATTTACATAGCTGTGTTACTTGTTTCCTACACCCTATACATTTAATTGATGCATTTGTTTTTGAAATAATCTAAAATATAATAATTATGTCATATTTAAATATAAATTTTTAGGTTGTATTAGATAAACTTAATGCAAAAAATACTTAATTGAAAAAATGATTAAGTTTATCTCGTTGCCATCCTAAATATACAATGTTAAAAAATAAAAAATAGAAACTGAGGGCCCAACCGGGTTCGAACCGGTGACCTCTTGATCTGCAGTCAAATGCTCTACCACTGAGCTATGGACCCCCTCTTGCTTTTTGATAGATACCAATATCTTTAGATCGCTATGGAACCCCCTTGCTTTGAGATTTTTTTTTTGAAATTAATGTAAATAAAAATTACGATTTTAAAATTATTTTTTATACTTTTACAAAAATAAATGCAGTCACTAGTTAAACTAGCGACCGCATGCCAGCTAAGCAAAACGTGGCCACAAGCACTTGCGGGGTAGCAAAACTGCCAAAACACTGGCCATTTCAGCCAGCAATAGCTGGTGTTTGCTAGCGCCAATCAGACTGACAACAATTATTGCCATTCTGACTGGCGATCAACATAATCCCCCGCACAACAGCAGCACAACCTCACACTTATTTTACAACGTCACAATAAAATAGCTGCGGTGTGGGGTCGTGTTGCTGTTGTGGGATTGTAAAATAAATGTGAGGTTGTGCTACTGTGATGCGAGGGATTGTACTGATCGCCACTCAAGCCGTCGACAGTATGACTGGCACTAGCGAACGCCAGTTAAACTGCGACACGTATCGCCAGTTTAATTGGCATTTGGTACCGCCAGTTTAACTGGCGTTTTGCTGCCATGCAAGCGTCCGTAGCCATGTTTTGCTGAGCTGGCATGTGATCGCCAATTTAACAGGCGACTGTATTTTATTTTTATAAAGTTATAAAATATAATTTTTTATTAAGTTATAAAATATAATTTTTTATTAAGTTATAAAATATAATTTTTATTAAATTATAAAATATAATTTTCATTAAATTAATTTTAAAAAAAATTCTTATAATGACCATAAGGTCCTTCGTAATATTTTAAAAATAGAACTAGGGATATTCTTCAAAAATATAGACCACAGTCACATTTGACGTTACTAGTGCCTTTATCGCCGTGGTGCTGTTTATCAGCGTCATCGTTACTACTGCTATCGTCGAACCTATTGCTTTGTCATCACCACCCTTGCTGCTTATTATCGTTGATATCGTCAACAATATCATCACGAAATCTATGTTAGGCACATGCTTTATAATAATAAGCTTTAGCTTTTTTTTTTTATTGAGTCGAAAATTAATAAGATGCGTTTGATAGCGCAGTATTTTAAAAAACTGATGGACGTTTGGATATTTTTAATTTAATGATAATTTCTGAAATATTATGGGAAAAAGTAACAGAAATTGCTGAAAAATATCCTTATTTCTATACTATTATTTAATTAATGAAATTTGAATGGAAAATCATAGTATAAAAATCGAATAATGAGAAACAAATCACTACATATTTGTTATTTAAAACAACAAAAATTGGCCTTCAAATGCATTATCAGCGACCAACGGACCCAATTCGGTCTCTAAAAACCAGTTTTTTGAAGTATTGGAGCTTATTTTTGGTAAAAGTTGGAAGGAAGATTCACCGCAGTGCAATCTTTTGCGGGCACTTATTTGATTAAGTAGATCATTAATGAGCTTCGTGGGATCAATTTTTTTTTTCTCAATTTCTTCTGAGCACAGTATCTTTGAACCTTCTCGTCAGCTCTTTCCTGTAGAAACAAAAAAAATATAAGAAATAGAAATAATTATCTAATTTCAAAATAGCAACTTCAGTTTTTATATTATATATTTAATATAATTGAAATAAATAAATTATCGAATGCATGACCCGTGCACCTTTTCATAAAAGACAAGTTTAATTATCTAGATTAGTTCGAAAACCACCTTTTTTGGAATGTGACTGCATATATTCTAATTTTCACAAACCAGGCTATGGTGAATTTTTTTTCTAGTAATTGATGATTTGATGTTTTTACAAGAGCTTAAATCAATGAATCGAACATGCAGTGTTTGTTTAGGAACCACAATTAGAAAGAGAAAAAGAAGTTGCAATATAAGAGATAAGCACCTTATAAGTTGCCTATCTAGTGTTGACGATGATAGCATGCCTTTATTCTCTTCGGCTCTTCTGAGGAGGTAAGGAATGATCTGGTCGACGGAGCCAAAAGGGAGATACTTGCTTACTTGAAACCCAGCATTTGCCAGTCCAAGTGATAGGCTATCTGCCATCCCCATCAATTGTGCAAACTGTAGCTCGGGTCTTCCTTCTTAATGCACAACTGTTCTGCTAGATTTGCCGCTATCTTTCCTGTCAAACAAATATCATGTTCATTGTTAGTAAAGCTTAATATTTGCATACGTACGCCAAAGTATGCAAGACCGCAAACCTCTTCATCCAATTGGTACTTCGCCCTCGTTCAAAGAGCAAAATGAGGATTAGTGTGGTAGATTTAGTACATGTAGATCAAATACACAATCATAGATATGTTTCTGCCATTGTCTTTTCAGCGCTTATAACCTCGCAAGAAATAATTGATGTTTTTCAAATAATTAGCAAGGCTAGCAGACTTTTTAAGTCTGTTGTACCTCAAACATTGCTAACTAAAACTGTGAAGAATATTTTGTTCCTTAAGCTTTAAAGGATATGTAACGTTTTCAGTATTACCTGATTCAACATTATGAGTGGCAAGGATGAGTGATCCGGATCCATTTTTGATCTTGTTCATCATAAACTCTGCACAGTCATTGTAGCACTTATGAGTGTCCGAGATGGTGTTGTGAATAGGACTGTCAAATCCTAGAGAAGCTGCAAATAGTGATTCCTTCGTCATATAGGCTCCTCTCACAAGCTTAAACCCCAAAGCGATTCGTTGCTTTTCAGCGGCTTCTGTTATGTGAACCAACCTATCCTTCGCATCTTTAAGGTACGCTTGTAACGTCCCCCAAACAACAGGGACTTCTCTAGGGTGATTGAAATTTGCGGCAGCAATAAAGGTGAAGAAGTCGATTGCCGGTTGCACCATTGAGTACTCAGCATCCACGAGCAGAGGTATGTTAAGCTCAAAGCATCGCTTGCAAAGAATGAAAAGTCGTTGTAGGGAGGCAGCAAGGTCATCTTGCTCGGTTTCGGTGAGAGGGGTTGGCATGGAGAGTGTGTGATAGAGAGGGCTTGAAGGTGACAGAATTGGTAGAGTTAAGGCTCCATACTTCCATGGTAGGTGGAATGAAGGATCCTTCTGCTCCCATCGAAGTAAATGGCTTATTCTCTCCAACAATCTGATGGGGCAGATCGCAGTGATTTTTACGCAAATAAAGCTCACCTGCAATGGAACAAATCAATTAAAAGATTACATATATGACTTTTAGAAAAAATATATATATATAGCAAAAAATAGGTCATCATATATATTTAGCTGGATAGATATCCACGAGATGGGATCGTCTGTGCTAAAAAGCACAGGCGATCCCCTGTGGCTGCGATCTGGGCCGTTAATCGGCCCAGCACGTATCACGAGATTTTTTATTTAAACTTTCGTCGACTTATTTGACCTAATTCTATACATTTTTATGAAAAGTTATGAACTACAAAATTATAGATTTTGATGTGATCTACAATTTTGTAGTTCAAAATTTTTTAAAAAAATATCAAACAATGTGTCAAATTGATGATCAAATATTATGATCATCAATTTGACACATTGTTTGATATTTTTTTAAAAAACTTTGAACTACAAAATTGTAGATCACATCAAAATCTACAACTTTGTAGTTCATAATTTTTCATAAAAATGTATAGAATTAGGTCAAATAAGTCGACGAAAGTTTAAATAAAAAATCTCGTGATACGTGCTGGGCCGATTAACGGCCCAGATCGCAGCCACAGAGGGATCGTCTGTGGCTGACGATCCCATCTCGATATCCACTACCCCAAATTTGATGCATGCTCAACACCCAAAAAATATTTACATATATTTTTGAAATAATGTTCAAAATAAAAGTCGTAGATTTTGATTAGATTTATAACTTTTATATTAAAATTTTTTCTAAAAATACTTTTAAATATGTACTTAGGCTTCAGAGTTTTCCGTTAAGAATTTGGAGCCCCATGATACATATTTAGAAGTATTTTTTGAAAAAAAAATTCAATATAAAAGTTGTAAATTTGTAATCTACAACATCCATATTAAAAGTTTTTTCAAAACATATATGTAGGTATTTTTTGAGATGGTGTACGGAACGGTGCACCGAATCCGAGGCAAATAATTTATGTCCATATTTAGCTACATTATGGCAGGCATGACACATGACAATTTGACTTTAGTAAATACTGCCAAGAGTAAGAAAGTGTATTGAACAATTAGATTATGTCTCTGGTGATGGAGCAAATCTCACCAATTCATAAAACTTGGAATCTAAGTAGTTATGACGGAATATGATATATTTTTTTATAGTAACATATTATGCCATTACCCACAGAGCTACTTGGATAACAACAGTTCATTGAAAGTACAATATTTGCATTTTATGCCTCCAAATAATTCAAAATTGTAAATATATGCCTTCTAATTCAAATGATATTTTTATACAGCACTTGCGCGTATAAAATGATAAAACTATCATAGTCAAGTTAAATGTCAGCATCTTTTAAGAGAAATAATAAAGACAATTGCGTCATTTTATAGGATCAATGATATAAAATCGTCATTTTCAATTAATAGGGTATAAAAACATAATTTCGAATTATGAGAGAATAAAAACGAAATCACCCATTAAAAGCATCAAAATACGTGTAATTATGCAATACATCATATTTATGAAGACAAATATATTCCTGAAGGTTTAGATTGATCATATATCATCGGAAGAGCTCCTCTGGGTAATTAATTCATACAATATGACACCATTAGAAAATGAAAGATTCAATGAAATTTCCACCTCATGTGAATATTTTAGATTCTAGATTCTAAATTTTAGTCAGCTAATTCCGAATTGGATACCACCTCATCCACAAAGGGCTTAGGGCTTCTAAGCCCATCAAATCAAAATATTCCATCAAGAAAGCGAAAGCAGGTTTCGTGTTAGATTGGGCTTTGTTGTTGTTCAAATGACGTGGAATTAGCTTTGACCGTGCATATATTACAAGGTTAGTGACCACCGACCTGTCATTACGACGTGGAAGTGACCCATCTAATAAATTATTATACATAAATTTCACATCCATCTGCACGATTTGTACTAAATGATGCGTATTTATTTTGACTTTTATCAATAGTATCAGGTTGCACAATATATGTCAAAAATCTCATATATAAAATTTTTAAAATGATATAATCTACTTTAATACTATATTATCGGCACGGCATAATATCCAAAGTAATGAAAAAAAAGCCGTATAGTTTGTTGTAAAAACTTAACCTATCATTACTTTATTTTAAAACAAACTGTCCAAATTAAAATAAATTAAATTAAATTGACATAATTATCATTATTTTGGATTCATTTGTTGTAAAAACTTGTTTTATTTAATTTAATTATATTTAAAAACAAAGAACATAAATTTATAATATTAAAAGTTTTATTAATAATGATATATATATATATATATATATATATAATATATAATATATATATATATATATATATATATATATAATATATATATATATATATATATATATATATATATATATATATATATATATTATATATATATATATATATATATATTCATTATATCTTTTAGGAATAACCAATTCGTAGAGGTGGTAGAAATTTTTATGAATAAAGTGCAATAAATTTTGGATTTTATGGAAATTAAAATTTATTAGATTTTAAAGGCTAGTCAATAGTTAGATTTTAAAGACTACAAAGAGGGAATGCTTGTGGATCAAGAAGAACTGGTCATCAACCATAACAAGGCATGTTTTCTTTTTTACAAGCATACATGATAAGTGTCATCCTTCTAAATTCTCAACAGAGCTAGTAAATAGGACTGTCAGTTACTACTTGTAGATCAAAAAGAACCGCTCATCAACCGCATCCACGAGAAGAACCGGTCATCAACCACAATAAGACACGTGTAATTTTTACAAACATACATGACAAGTGTCATCCTTTCCAATTCCCAACCGAACTAGTAAATAGAGCGGTCGATCACTGCTTGTGGATCAAAAAGAACGGGCCATCAAACGCAACAAGACACGTGTACTTTTACAAATTAATCGTTAAACATACCATGTAGCTAGCTCTACACATACCATAATTATAATTATGGTTTTAATTATAATGCTTTTACAAGTTACGAAAATAGATTCATAATTATAATGCTTTTAACTGACGGATGTCACCTATCATTACTTTATTTTAAAACAAACTGCCAAATTAAATAAAAAAAATAAATCGATATAATTATCATTACTTTGGAGATTCATTTGTTGTAAAATTTGTTTTATTTCAAAAATGAATTTTAATTATATTTAAAAACAAATAACATAAATATATAGTATTATATAGTATATATATATATAATATTATATATATATATATATATATATTCATTATATCTTTTAGGAATAACCAATTCGTAGAGGTGGTGAAATATTTATGAATAAAGTACAATAAATTTTGGATTTTATGGAAATTAAAATAAAATGTAATCAATAGTTAGATTTTAAAGGCTACAAAGAGGGAATGCTTGTGGATCAAGAAGATCCGGTCATCAACCGCAACAAGACACGTGTCATATTTACAAGCATACATGACAAGTGTCATTCTTCCTAATTCCCAACATAACTAATAAATAGGACTGTTAGTTACTATTTGTGGATCAAAAAAAACGGTCATCAACTGCATCCATGAGAAGAACCGGTCAACCGTAATAAGACACGTGTCAGTTTTACAAACAATAATGACAAGTGTTATCTTTCCCAATTCCCAACGGAATTAGTAAATAGGGCGGTCGGTTACTGCCGGTGGAACAAGAAGAAAGGGTCATCAAACGCAACAAGACACATGCCATTTTTACAAATTAGTCGTTAAACATACCATGCAGCTAGCACATACCGGTCAGGTAAAGTTACAAAAATAGATCCATAATGCTTTTAACTGACGGAAGTCACTTTATAAGTATTTTCATACTCAAGGGAAGTCACTCCCCAGATGTTTCCGTACTTAAAAACTAATCGTTAAACATGAAATCCATCAGAATCATGAAGGAACAACACGTATAACCATGCAAACCACGGGATTCACGATAATTATGATTTCATACTTAAAATTTATCGCAAGACGTAAAACAAATGGAGTGAATCCATGCAATTGTAATTAGATCAGGAAGTGACTTACGGAGGATGCAGGCAACGACGGCGTCATCTCGGCCGTCCGCAGTAATCCATGGAGATTGCGGTCGCAGTCGGCGGCATCCTCTGCATCTTCGACACCGTAATCCAAGATCCCCCTCAATCCCGCGCTCCACAAATTCTGCAGCGTGGCCGCGGCTTCCTCTGCGTTCTCCCCGGCGCAGAACTGCTTGTACACGGTCGCTTTCACAACCGCCATCGCCGCCGCCCGCACGGCCGCGCCACCACGCATTATCATTCCATCCGGACGCAGCAAGCGCGTGCCGAGGTTGGCGATGGGCTCCTTCGTGATGGTGGAGAGGATGACGAGCGATCGGATTAGAGATCCGGTGGTTGTAGATGCGAAGAGCCGCTTGGTGTTCTCTAGGTCGATCGTTGACGGCTGCAACGGCACCGGCGATGACGGCTGTAACGGCACCGGCGATGTCGGTGCAGCGGCAAATTTGTGGAGGTCGTCGACTGAAGAAGCGAACGTGTTCAGTTTTGCCGGCAAGGACTTGCCTTTTCTCGTTAGGTTTTCGGCAATCTTTGAAGCTTCTCGTTCGATCAATTGCTTTGGAACTTTGCGTGGGATCAAAGAGCCCATCAATCTTCGAGAAAACAATATTCGAGATGCAGAAATGTTTAGGTTGAAGATGTCATCCGTTCCATTTATATATTGATGGATGTCCTGAGATATAATGTTCCTCCCGAGTAGTTTAAGGATAAATACTCTTCAAATTTTAAAAATTATATAAATTAATTAATTTATAAAAATAGAAAATAGGTTGACGTAACCGCGCATATACTGACTCATTAGTATATATTTTTTTATTCTATAATTTTGCACGGTCTAAAAAATAAGAGCTAAGATAATAAGATCATAGCCCTTTGTATACTTTTTTTAATTAGACAACCTAATAATTTTATAATTTACAAATATTTAGCAACACCACAAATTCATCTAAGGTGTACTATAATGACAAAAGACATGTCAGCCGACAGATCTAACTACAAAGCGAGATCTATTATAATCTTCCTTTTTATTAAAAAAAATATATATGTGGAGTCTGTCTATTCTTTTTTGGAAATGCTGACTCATATAAATACAAAATGTTGGGATAATGTTTGACTAATTCATTTGTTGGGTCATTTTTTTTTCATCTAACTTGAGATATTGATTTTAGCTCACATCCAATTACAAGAACACTTATTGTTGGAAGTCTCGTGAGACAGCGGTAGCACAAGCACGACAACAAAAAATGATGTTTGGGAGATTTTTTTTTTAAAAAAAATTAAATTACATGATCATAGATTTGTGTATAATTTGTTAGTTCAAATATTTTTAAGAAATTTTAAAACTATATTTAAGTAGCTGCTAATATTTTGTAGTGATTGGAAAATCAATAAATAGATAAAAAGCATAAATATAGTCTAGTTATTATATTTGATTAGAAAAGATTTTAACGAATGAACAAAAGAGAATATAAAAGAAGAAGCAAAAGAGAATATAAGTAAATACCGCTTATAGTATTATTTATATAGCTCATAATACGCAATGTATGGGTATGACCATGTTAATTAATCCTAATATTTTAGTTAGTATCACATTTCATTATCTTATTAATATGAAATATTAATTGCTTTGAAGCTTCGCGCATCAAATCAAAGCGCACATCAATTTTGGAAGATAATATTCGAGATGAGAAATGTTCAGGTCGGAGATGTCACGTTCTATAAATATGTTTATCGATCTCCTAAGATATGGTGTTCCCCTAGAGAAGGCTAAAAATAAATAACATATCAGCCCTCATATTTTAAAAACTATGCAAATCAGTTTATAAAAATAAAAAAAATATGTTGATGTAACAAAGTTCATATGCTGACTCATCAGTATACATAATTTTATATCTAAAAATTTTGCGCAATCAAAAAAAAATGGGAGCAAATATATAACTACCACTTAAGATAATAAGAATAGCCTTTTGTATAAATGTTTTTTATTATACGATCTAATAATTTTATATTTTACAAATATATAGCAACACCACAAACTCATCTAACTTTTTTATTAGACGATCTAATAATTTTATATTTTCCAAATATATAGCAACATCACAAACTCATCTAAGGTGTAGTATAATGACAAAAAAATATGTCAATTGGGAGATCCAACTACAAAGCGAGATCTATTATAATCTTCCTTTTTATTCAAAAAAAAAAAAAATTTGTGGAGTTTGTCTATTTTTTTTAGAAATGTTGACTCATATAAATATAAAATGTTGGAATAATATTTGACTAATTCATTTGTTGGTTCATTTTTTTTCCATCTAACTTTAGATATTGATTTCAGCACACATCCAATTTACATGAACACTTATTGTTGGAAGTAAATGATGTTTGAAATTTTTTTTAAACATCATGTATTACATGATCATAGACTAGTGTAAAATTTGTTATTTCAAATATTTTTAAGAAATATTAATACTATATTTAAGTAGCTGCTAATTTTTTGTAGTGACTGGAAAGTCAATAATAAAAAGCATAAATATAGTATAGTTATATTTCAATAAAAAAGATTTAGACAAATAAACAAAAAGGAAAATAAAAGAAGAAGCAATAAATAGATAAATAGATAAAAAGCATAGATAAAAAGAAATATAAAGCCAATAAATAGATAAAAAGCATAAATATAGTATAGCTATATTTTGATAAAAAATATTTTGAGGAATAAACAAAAAGGAAAATAAAAGAAGAAGCAAAAGAGAACATAAGTACCGCTAATAAACTATTATTTCTATTGCTCATAATACGCAATGAAATGGGTATGACCATATCGCTATTAATTTTAATCTTTCACTTGGTATCAGATTTTAAAATTATCTTATTAATATGAAAAGATTAATTGCTTTGGAGCTCCGCGCGTCAAGTCCATCAATCTTGGAAGACAATATTGGAGATGTTCAATAAATGTTGAGATTGGATGAGTTCTCCGTTATGCAAATAACGATATTATCTTTTAGGATATGGTGTTCATTAATAGTAGGTTAAGGTAATAAGATTGGAGTTATTTTGCACACTTTTATTGGTTAAATTATCTATTTTTCTTATATTTAACAAATATAGTCGCCTCCATAAACTCATCTAAGGTGTGGTATAATGATAAAAGACAAGTCAGTTGGCAGATCCGACAATATAGTGGGATCAATTATAATTTTTCTTTTTATTTTGAAAGAAGTTTGTGGAGTTTATCTATTCTTAACTTGAGATGCTGACGCTACAAGTATGGTAGGATAACGTTCGACTAATTAATTTGTTAGTTTTTTTTACCATCTAACTTAATATTGACTTTAGCTCACATCCAATACACACGAATTCTTATTGTTGGAGGTCACGGGAGATCGCGTTAGCACAATCAAGGCAAAAGTATTAATGTTTGAGAGATTTTTAAAAATAATGAATTTGTTAGTTTAATTTAAAATTTTAACCGCTAATATTTGTAGTGACTGGGAAGTCAATAAATAGATAAAAAGCATAAAAATGCTATAGTTATATTTTGATAAAAATATAACTGACGAATGCACAAAAATAATAAAAAGAAGAAACAAGATAGAATATAAGTAAATACCACTTATAAACTATTCTTTCTATTGCTCATAACATGCAATATATGGTATGACAATATTGCTAGTAACTATTTTTAATTAGTATCATATTTTTCAATTGTTTTATTAGTATGATAGTCTTTTATTTAAGTTAATAAATACCTTTTATAAATATAATTATATAATTACTGACCCAACTAGAAATTTTTGAAATATGCTTTTACATGAGGTCATTATCGCATAAAACAGAGAAGTATGCAGAAGTAGTCAAATTAAGAGATCATTTTATTATAATTATACATAGTAACACTTAATGTATATAAAGATTCTATTTTAAAAGTCAATAATAAAGTATGAAACACATGATAATGTATATAAATAACACAAAATGCAGTAATTGACTTTCAACTAAAAAATTATGGAATAAATATATTTTAGTCTTTATGTCTTCCAAAAATGCTAAAAAAAATATGTCAAATAGTGGTCCTACCTAATCTTACATAGCAGAGCTTGGGATCAAAGTTCCCTGTTTTACACCCTCCACAAAGCCGGCCAATGGCTTGATAGCCATTGGTTAATTTTGAGTCTTTGGACAAATTTTATATATGGAATTGTTACATATCCACCATCTGCATCGATTTTAGTATTACAAACAAATTCTCATTTACAATACGATATCTTTCACGTTCAAAAATATCTATTTAGTAGCATATTTAAAAATATTTTAATATAAATGATAGATTACATCAAAAAAATTTTTTTACTCAATTTTGTTTTAAATAGTTTTACATGCTTTGAGGCTAGAGATGGCAACGAGTCGGGTCGGGTTTAAGGCCATCCGAATCCGATCCGAACGGATCCAGGTTTGGGTTTTAAAATTGGGGTTCCGATTCAGGTTATTTTTTTGGGGTCGGATTCGGATTTGTTTGACTCAAATCGTACGGGTTTGGGTTCAGATCTTTATATATATATATTTTTTTTTTTACTTTTTTATATATACAAAATAGAAAATATGTTATAATAATCAAAATTGTAGTATAAAAAATTCTTATATAGATTAAATACTCTATAATTTCTAGTCTATATGTGATATGGGATAATTCCTTAACTCAACTCTTAGTGGACCAAGGCACTAAGTATTGAGAATTAGATAATTGTCTTATATCACTCTGGGTTAAATATTATAGAGATCTTTAGTCTATTTAAGAGTCATTCATATTATAATTTTGATTATTAAAAAATATATTCTTTATTTATATAAAATATAAAATATTCATATAAATACATATTTTGTTTATATTTATATATGTTAAATGTAAATAATATACATATATATAAATTTATGTATATATTTTTATGTCGGGTCGGGTCGGATTTCAGGCCAACTCGAATTCTATTCGGGTTCGTATTTTAAATTTTACGTTCGGGTTCGGATTTTTTTTTCTCAGGTCTGATTCGAATGTTTTTGCCTCGGATCGGTTTGGATCACCTCGGGTTCGGTTCAATTGTCATTCGAATGTTTTTGTCTCAAAAGTACAGGCTAAGGTTAGCCTGTCTCAAAAGAGCGGACCGAACTCGGCCGCACTTTCTACATCTCTACTGAAGCTTAGGATATGTAGAGTAGAATAAAAACATAGTTATCATAAAAATATATACCTTGATATCAACTGATCACTACATTAGCTGAATCACAAAGAACTACTCAGATCACCTTTAATAATGTCAAAATATATATCCTAATTTAAAATAAACTTTTTATACTCCATATGATATAAAATAACGAACCTCGTAAAATTAACTGTTACTGTTTTCCAAAAAAAATTACTAACGACAATTTCGTCATCTTATAGGATCAAAAGGATGTACAACAATCATTTGATATTTAGAAGGTATATTTTGATAATTTCGAATTATGAAAAGTATAAAAAGATAAATACCAGACAATAATAATACAAAATTGCTTAACATTGAGCGTACCATCAACCGTATACGAAACTCTATTTAAAATTTACAATTTTTGGGCCTTGTTTTTTCTTCGATTTTGTTCCACTCTTCTTCTCTACTTCATCCAAGGACGGCAACTCCGGCGGAGGAGCAGGACTAGCTTTCTTTTTCTTACTTCTTTGTTCTTCTTCAACAATAAAATCATCTTCAAGATCATCTCCACTTCGCAAACCATTGTTAAGGCCTCTAGAGTTCTCTTCTAATCCTTCACATGAGACCAAAGAATTAGGAAAAACAATGTAGTGTTCTATATTGAAATAGAGATGATAAATAGAAATTTTAACCAATTTTCCAAAGGTAATTAAAAGAAAATTTTCTTCCATAACGAAACTATTAATATAGAGAGATCAAGCCAAAAAGATAAAGAAAGAGAAGATAATCATAAAATGCCCCTTTGTATTCGCCGGCCCTGCATTATGTTTTTAACCAATTCTAACTCCTCTTCATCCTGGCCAACATCGATATGACCATGGAAGCTAGTGAGAGAGGCAAGGAACGCAACTGGGCTCAAGCATGGGAACTATCGCTACTAAACATATAGAGGCCCTATTAATGATAGATATAAAATGTACCGAACATCACCCACGACAATGAGGTCGAGTGAAAGGCAACCTTGGCCAAAAAAGCGGGAAGGTATGTGCCCAGTTATGAATCTGAATATCGAATGGCTGTATGGATGAGAGTATATGTAATAGGTACATCCCACCACCTCGATATCTATAAGATAAATGGGTTTTTACATATCAGCACCCGTTTCCGATTTTTTACCCAAATCAGCCCCTGAAAATGCTTTTTCATGGGCTGATTCGGGCGAAATGTGAAATAGGGGGGCTGATATGTAGATTTCCTAAAAAATAAGTACCAAACATCCACAATGATTGTTTGGAAAAGGACCATTATTAACCATTTGCAGACAATCTTCATGATGATTGATCACAAACAGGAAATCATGATGCGTATGATAAAAATATAACTAGAAGCGGATTTTATGATCAACTCTACTTGCAACCAGATGTCTAGCCTGGAATTGAATAACATTCTTTGTTTGATATATTGGAAGAAGGGAATTCCTCCAAGAACTTCGAATGAGGAAAATATACTCGAGTCACTACCGATATAACTTTACAAAGATACACCAAAAGCGAGACACTATCTATAAGATATACATTGGATATCTATACTAATTATACTATAAAGTGCATAAACTACATATGTTTTCATACCTGTTGATGAATCAGAACCTTTTTTCCCTTTGTCTGGGCAATCTTTTGCTAAGTGAGTCACACCACCACAGACTTTACAAGAACCTCCCTAGTTAAAATTCAAAAAGAAAAATCATCCAATTCAGTGTCTCTAGGAAAACATAATAGCATCACTGCCCCATAATCAAAATATTTTTAGAAGCAAAAAATTGGGGGAGAAACAATTTGCAAATCATGCAAGTAGAAAACAGTTAATGTAAATGAGAACATGCGTGGCACAAGGTCCTACAAAATAAGAGCCGACCAACCAACTAAATTTCAAAGAACATAGACAACTCTTTTGTGGGAAAATCCCTTACCCGTGTGTGTTTTTTGTTTTTTTGTTTTTTTTTAAAGAACAGGCAAAATCCCTTATATTAGCTAATCCTAAATTAGAAAAGAAAGCCTCCCACTGAAATCAATCCTGAAGTAGCTTCATGCGCCATGTCCAATGCTGACCAAAACTCACAGTATGAACTAAAAGAATGGCAAATGTAGGCTACCCTTATATTTAAGAATTACCCAAAGAAGAGAATCTCATAAAATAGGTTGGAGTTAGGAAGAAAATCACAAACTTATGACTAAACAATTTGGCCTATGTAACTATGCAATGTACTTTAGAAAACAGCCTCATTCTGGACATGGCTAGATACATCTACCCTCTCCAGACTCCGTCCGGCGGGACTCACGACTAGAATACTTGTTGTTGTTGTTGTAACTATGTAATGTACTTTAATTGAATTCACATAGTACAAAGCAATCAGTAGATTATATCCGACTAGTTTATAAGATTCCAACTATTCAAAATGCCAATTCCTATGAATAAATGCCATTCTTACGAATGCTCAGTGTATGCCCAGTCCATCATTTTTTGTCATGCGATAGATTTTCCCATTCAATCAGTTTTTGTATACAGCAAGAAAAAAAAACTCTCTTATGTAACCAATTTACCTCATGAGTACCATTTTTATGTATTGATACATAAAAGCATGACCAAGTATTTTGTTTAATAGAAGTATGATGAGATTCCCTAAATCGTAACAACTTATCAAGAGATATCTGGTACACCATAAATAATAATATTCCTACCAGCACAGGTATGTAAATTGTGCAAGAATGATAAAGATTTTTAAAATAAAAATATATCTCAAGCTATCATTTTGAGTTACTAAGTAAACTACCTTTGGGTATACTCCATGTGTGTTCTTGGGACAGCTCTTGCTTATATGCCCTTGCTCATTACAGATAAAACACTTGGCAAATTTGGTTCCCCCTGAAAAAAAAAGAAAAAAAAAAAAGAAGAAGCTAAGAAGAGTTTCAACAAATGCGGTATTACTCAGTTTCCAAAACTATCTTGAAAAATCACCAGCAGCGACCATGATTTTCCAAGTTTAAACAGAAATCAGAACCTAAAGTTAAATAACTGGTCATAATATGCAATAGATACAGAAACTGAGATTTGAATGCAGCACAAATAACAACATAACTTACAAACACATTTTTTTTCACTTTTACTCTTACATAAAAGACTTCAAGCAACAGCATGGACACATGCGAGAGCATTACCATCTTCAATAGGTTTCGGACACTTGGACAGAGAATGGCCTACTTCTCCACAGTTGTAACAGAATTTCTTCTTGGCGTCATCACCTTTTTCTGGGCAGTTCTTAAGACTGTGCCCACGTTTACGACAAAGCAAGCAGATCTGCAAAGGGCACACAGTATGCAAAATGAGTTATATATTCTGCTATAGAAACTAAAAAATATTGAAAGAAAATCTCAAATTGCAAAGGCAGAAACTTTATTATATATTTCTATCATGGCATATATTTTTAGTGCGCATATCAAGCTGCTTCTTTCCAAATGGTTGGAACTATATATGCTACTTCTGCTATTAACTGTTTCTTCGTTTTTTTTTTTTTGTTGATAAATTGGGTATCAATATCCCCAAAAAATGTTAAAATAATAAAAATAATAATCATCATCTAGTTTTTCCCCCAAGGGGCGGGCTGACTGGTTGGAAATGTGTCATTCTATCCCTCTCGCAGAGGTACTACACCTCGCTTGCGCCCTAGAGATGCGTAAATGCTTTCATGGCCCCGATTCTTCTGTTAACCGTGAAACTTCATCTTTTGACAGTAATTTATAATAATAATAAACATCGTTTAACCTAAGAAATCTTCTTCTTGTACCTTATGCTTCTCCCACTCTGATTTCTGGGGACATTGTTTAGCAAGATGATCAGTGGACTTGCAGATGAAGCAGCTCTCGCCGGGCCGCATCCCCGGCGTCCTCAACGGGTGCTTCCCGATCCCAGTCTTCTGTCTTTTCATAATTATACCCTTGAGACTTCGTAATTTCTTGTTCTTATTCTTGTTACTCGATGTGTTCGGCTCTGGATTTGGGAAAAGCTCTGGGTGGGCTTCTTTGAAGCGCTTGCGCGCCAGCCGCTGCCGCTCACTCACCATTTTTATGGCGAATGCGAAGCTAAGCTCGTCGCGGCGGCGCCGGGATTTTATCGGCGGAGCGCCGCCGGTTTTGTTTGATTTGTTAGGGTGGGGAGGCGGCGGACCGCAGAGCGTATAATTGTCTGAGTTTTTTGTTAGTAATAGTAAGGGTTAAAGACTAGGAACTGCGGACATGTTAGACACGATACAACCTATACTATGATAATTTAATTTACAAAAATATTATATATAGTTCGAACATAATTATAAATTAATAAATATAAATATAAATATTTAAAAATAATATATATTTAAAAAATTTGAAACTAAAAATATAATCAACAAAATAAAATATATAATATTAATAAATAATTATATTATATATTTACTGCTAACATTCACTTCAATATTTATTTTTTTTTTTTTTAAAAATAAATAAATATATACAAACATACGTGTCAGATATTATTATTTGGCCTATCCAAAACTTCTTTTCTTTTTTTGTTTTTATTAATAACACTTCTATGATATTTTTTACTAATTCGTGGCGGATACTATACAGAACAAAAATGCTATACAACTCAAAATGTTTACCAAAAAATTCAACCACATACCCATCCTATAAAATCTTATCCTATTATCTTCATAAATCATAGTATACAACACCAAATATCAAAATTAACAACTTATGGTGTCGCACATCATCATTCGGTGAAAATTTTGATGGTGCATTTGGAGGCGCTAATATTATACTTTATAAAATTCTCTCCTATAGTAGAATTGTCTGCGGAAGGTTCGTAAGCTCATCGAAGCGTATAAAATATCCGCTTCAAAGACGTTGCAATAGAGACGCCAGTTTTATAAATGGAGGCCCATTAACAACATTAGAGGCCCATTAAGGACCCCAATAGGGATTTCTTTGAGATATTCAAAGAAGAAATCCAATCATCCCCAGACGGTTTCCGAGCAGTATGTAGATCTACTTTCTCAATCAGAAAGAGCTTTTAGTATCATATAATAGATAAATTTTGGATAATTCTGATTTGCTCCACGGAAGAGACAACTGTTGTCCCATGACATACATAATGGCTGCCCAACAATATGCATAACGGCGTATCACTTTCACAGATGGAGGTAGTGTTGCAAAAAGGCCCGCGGACCACGGTCCGTATCGCAGCCCAGCTCGCAGGGCCGTGTCAGCAGGGCTGGAAAAATCACCATGAGCCGGGCCGCCGGCCGAGCCGAGCCGGCATAACTAAGGGGGTGGGGCGGCTTGGCCCGCCCTGCATCTATCACCGTGACACCTAACCATGCGGGCCGATCCGGGCCCGCACGGTTTGCATCTTTAGATGGAAGGCTACTAGCCCTCCGCACTTTCTATCATTGCGAGGGAGCTACCTATTAGTTGATTAGCAAAGCTAAATGTTATAAGAAGACTATAGTCTATCCATCGTAAAAATAGGCTGAAAGTTCAAATTTTAGTAATATCTGATTGAAAAGATCTACTGTTTACCGTTCAGTATCTGATTGAGATATAGAATATATATCAAAATTAACGTTAAAAAAAAGGCAAGACAGTGAGGGTTGCACAACATTTATCATACATATCAACCAGGGAAACCAAAAAAAAAAAGATCATATTGATTCATATATAATTTTACAGCATTCTAAAGATCCAAATTTCACTTTTTTTAGCCGAATTGGGCAAAATTCAGTCAAAAAATGAAGTGGAATTTCGCATTCAATTTCAGGGTAAAAATAACTTTTTGATAGTTTTCCTGAACGAAAGAACATCTATCACTGCAGATGTTTACTTATCAGACTAAATAATTCATATCCTAAAGGAACAAGAACTGATTAATACAATGAAGCAATTGGGAAAAAAAAAAGAAAAAAAAATTCTTGAGTAAGACATTCCCATTGTTCTATATCATATTAAATTTATAACAGACCGCAATATTTTTTAACCGAAAAATCGGCAAAATATATGAACATCCATGCATTCTTCATCTTCTTCAGAGAGCGCGGGCTTTTACGATGTCAAGGCTCATCTCACTCGGATCTGTTGCCTGCAGTTCAACTTGGATTCCGTCGAGCTCTCTCTTAAACCGATCCTTGGAGCTCGCATACAGCATCTTGCTTCTCACTCTTGAGGTATCCGGGGACCTATAATCAAGATATAAACATCTTCATAGGAAATTCCAGACGCTAAAGATTTTCTAAAAGTATCCGTAAACTAATTTAGTGTCCTTTTGGGGAGTCACATGAGGGCCTTATCTGGACAGAGTCCTAGTTCTAGTTGGAGACCGGGGCCCTTAAAGAAAAAGTATATGTAAACTAATGTTGAAAAAAGTTGAATAATGGGCTTGTAAACATCTCAGCCGTTGATCTTCTTGATCTAACAGCTGAGATTTAATTTTATATTTAACGGAATAACGATTCACGCCGTTAACTATTAAACGGCATCGTTAAGTGTAGAAATTAAATCTCAGCAGTTAGATCAAAAAGATTAACGGCTGAAATGTTAGCTTATTAAGACTATTCTCAGGTCGAGTAGAGAATAGCCTCTCTATATGTATATTATATATAATCTACAAGAACATATTTGTAGTGGGCTTGGAACATGTTTAGACATAAAATAGAGCTTTTTCACTGCCTCGTTCTCAATCTATCACATGCTCCAAATTTCTACATTATGCCCATCGGATGACCAGGAATCACATTTATCCCCACCATTTTGCATTTACATGAGAGAATGCTCGAGCAATGCTCATATAAAAAGTATGTGTTTTGCAAGGAAGATAAAATAAATATAGAAAGGAAAAGTAGTTTCTCAACATATTCATATCAACTTTGCTATGTACGAGTTTTAAGTCGAGATTACTCAGCTTTAAACTCATATTTTTTGAAGTGCTTTTTAGACCTGCATTAATATATATATATATATATATATATAAGCTTCGGCTGATGTGAGATTGGAGAGGTACAAATATAAGGTTGCATGTATATATATATTTTTTAAACTTTTTTAAAAATTAAAAAAAAAAAATAATAGAGGGTGCGGGCCCGCGCCCTTAAAAAAAAAAAAGATGGTTGTCCACACACGGCTCCGGCATAAGCTGGGCGGCTCCGAGCGTGCCGCCCGACTTTTAAAACTCTGGTAGTAGCACGATATAAAAGTAAATAGTTGCATTGACCAAAATGAGTAGCCTACCAGGCAATGAAGAAGATCTTGCTCTTCTGGCAGTTCTCGTTGGTGACGAAGTCAAAATCGAAGACCGCGTAACGACATTCATTTGGCGGCAACGCAGCGGCGAAGTCATCGTAGCTCTCATCGGGCTGGCCGAGACGCTCGACCATGACCTGCTGTATCTTTTCGTCGATCTTGAACACGATGAACCTGAAATTCCTCTTCGCCTTCAGCTCCAAAAATTTGAGCTTGCACTCATCATGCACCGCCATCCCGGATGCCGAGTTCGCCTTCGCAAACATGAAATTCAAGCCCATACACATTCAAACTGGAACTAAATAGTTATACACACACACACACATACACATAGACAAGGATCAAATATTCTTAATTTTTTCGAGAAAGGTATTTTTCGAAGATATGTGATGATTATGAGCGTCACGTCAGCTATTATGCATTTGGGGGCGTTTTAGGCCCTTATATATAATCAGAATGCCTTCCTAATAACATGTTCGATCTTGTAGCAAAAGAAAGCCATGGAAATAACATAAACTTATTAACCAACAATATTTAGCTTTAACAATACTAAAAATCTCGTCTAAATTTTTTGCTGCCGAGTTTCAGTAAATTTAGATTTGGCATATATGACCCCGCCGATCTATGGTGCCAATGTGAGAGGCTTGTATTATCTTTAAAGTGAAAATGAAAAATTACAAAACAAAATAAAATAGTAAAAAAATAAAAATTTCGGCACTTAACCATGAACCACTCAAACCAACTAGATAACCGGGTTTCTGTATTAAGAGTTTTGTATCTCCAAAGTGTAACCCCAGCACGCCCTGCACTGAGCCGGTTCGAATTCCGACGTCTGCAAAACTAAAATTAGGTAATGGCGAGCGGTCTGTCTGCGGAAAGTCCAAGTGTCAGGTGAGCGTACAATTTACAGTATGATATATGACCGTTACTATAATCAAATGCGAATGTTCGATAGTGAAATCGAGATGAGCGCTATCGAAAGTTTAGACGGTCAAATAAAATGTACGGGTTACGGGATGATTTTTCCTCGTAAAATTTCAAAAAAAAAAAAAAAAAAGTGTAGTACCGGACCAGGCACGGATTTGTCATCAGATTATTCTCAAACAAAAAGAAAGAAAGAAAAAAAAAGAAAAGGATCATTGACATCTCAAGAAGAAGATGATGGTATAAAGAGATAGAGATGCGTACCATTTTGGTTTCTTTCTCCCTTGATTACGAAGAAAGAAGCCTTCCTGCAAGTTGAGTAAAATGGGAAAAACCAGCGAATGGGGAAGATGAAGGGATATTGGAGAGAGAGAGAGAGAGCGAGGAGGAGGAGGAGATGGTGGGGAGGAAATGACGGTGAAGGAATGGAAAGGAAATACGTGCTCTCCACTAAACCCTAGCTCGTCGACACGTCCCGTTGACCAACTCTTGTCTTTCCATTTTTACTTTGACCAAGTTTAATAAATTTTAAATAATTCTTAAATCTGTCAATCTATTTAAACATTAATTTTGAAAAAAAAAAAAATTTAAATATAGATTTTATTAAAATTTATAACTTTTAAATACGATTCACAATAAGAGAACGCACACTATGAGATAAGAATTTACGGATGCAGTGGAAAAAAACTATGATTTAGGAATTCAACTATTTTTTTTAATTTATAGATTTAGGCAAAAAAATATACATAAAAGTATTTTCAATAACTTTATATATCAAAATAGTAGAGTTTGCTTCTACGGATTTCCTATTTAAATTTTTTTAAATAGATTGCTTGAAGTCTTAAATACTAATTTGAAGGCAATTTTTTATAAAGTACATTAAAATATAATTTTTATGTAATTTTTTAAAAAAATATATAAATATTTTGATTTAATTTAAATAGTTATTAAAAAAGACAGGGACTAGTATGTAAATTATTTTATTTTTAAAAGCTAATGTAACAAAAAAAATATTTAGCATTTTCTTTGGTAAATAAATATGTTCTGCACCTAAAATTAGACCAGAAATTATTTCCAAAGTTTAAGACAAACTATGGGTTATAAATTAAACTTCTAAATGATCCATTTTATGCTTTATTATTTTGTAGGCCATTTAATATTTTAATTTTAACATATTCCTTTTTTTTTAATATAACGGTTAAATTCGATTTATATCTTACATCTCAATCAGAATCTAAACGAAATACTAATTCTTTCCGACCATCATTTATTAGAATTCAAATCTTTAACATATCTTTGACGAAGGACAGAAGGACAGAAGGACGAGCTACAGTAATTCGGCACTCACTTTCCGCTAATCAGATTGTAAGAGTGTGATCTTCTTATTTGAGAGTGTGATCTCCAAAAATACAATGACAATGTGTATAAGATCTAAGTTGGATATTACATTGCCCATAAAAAAACAAAAAATAAATAATTAATAAATAAAAAGAAAAACTCCATCTTCCCTACCAACTGTTTTCTGTTCTAGCTAGGACTCATCAAATGATGGACCATGAGTATGTAAATTTATCTCATGTTTTGTGTTGTACCTAGTCGAATTTCGATAAATTCGAAACTCGAGACATATCCATGATGCAACACCAACTGTGGGACGATAAAACATTTTTTATTTTATATTAAATTAAATACAAAAAATAAAAAATACAATAACAAAAATCCGGCACTGATCGCGATTCGCAATTGAGTCGTGACCCTCGAAGACCTACTGATATAGCGCAGATCGGGCTTGCCACGTGTCAACTTCAGAAGGGCTTAGAAATTCCAGGTTCGAGTCGATGATCCGACTCGAGAAGTGCATGATGACCCGAGTAGGTATCCCGACTCGGGTAATACCTGGCGACCCGTACTACGTTCGGACTCGGGAATTGTTCGAAGATCGGAGCCGCCTCCCGACTCCGGATTATCTCAAGACCCGTGACGGTGTCCCGATTCGGGAAGTATCTGCAGACCTAGATCGGTACCCCGACCTTTGAAGTACCTGAAGACCCGAGTCGGCTTTCCGTCTTAGGAAACCTCCAAAAGACCTGAGTCGGTGACCTTACTCGGGATATCCACGAAGACTTGAGTCGGCCGTTCATCCGCAGCTCGACTCGAGAGACACTCAAAGACCCGAGTCGGGAACTTCCCTGGGCTCGACTCGGGAGGCACTTCCACCCATCAACCCCACGCTCGCGGAAGTTGCGGACCACGACGCGGACGTGGTACACGAAGGCGACCAGTCAACCCACCTTTTTTGGAGGAGATCCTACATTCCCTCAACGGCCTGCTGACCGGCGCCGCGGCCTGCTTACCAGGGCCGCCTATAAAAGGCCATCAACAGCACCGTTAGACAGGCGGACACTTTGATTCTCGGAGACTTAGGCAATTCTTGGTGCCCTAGCTTTCAAGCGCTCGGCAACCTGAGTGACAGAGTTTTGAGTGATTGTAATCCTTTTCTTATACTAATAGTGAGAATTACGTTGGCATTACGGTGAACAGCCCGTGGTTTTACCTTGTTTCCCAAGGGTTTCCACGTAAAAAGTTGTGTGCATTTACATTCTGTTTCTTGTCTCTTCTTGCCATTCTTCCGCTTTCGAACACTTTATTGATCGGTCGAGGACCAGCTCGATCACCTACGACATGAGATATCCGATCAAACGAGCACTGCTCATCTTCCTTGTGAAGAAAATGAACAGTACTGTAATATTTAAAAAAAAAAAGCACTAGGCCGTACATGAGGCCAGCGGTCAGGTACGTGCCGGACGGCACCCATGTGCCATCCGGCGCAAAAAACACTAATTTGTTGTTATAATAGCCGTGCAATTATCGGTAGATATTTCCACAAATTTTTAACAAAAAAAAAAAAAAAATTAAAAGAAAAGAAACTGTTCTAGACATCATGTTTTTCATCATAACAGGAGAAGAATGACAGTAGCACTACTTAGCAGAATTATTTCAAACTTGGAAATATTTGTCTGCAGCCAACATCTCTAGCAACTCTATAACAGCTGTGTTATCATCCCAAATTCATCTTCAACAACAATGGCTCGGATTTTTTTTTTTTTAATTTTTAATTTTAAAATTAGGGTTCTTTGTTGTCGAACTCTCTTCCACTTTCGACAACTCCAATTTGGTTAATAGGATCCAGATCTTCCATCCCCATCGTCATCGACGAACCGTTCCAGTTGCTGTAGCCTTCGATCGTCATGTTCTTGATTCTCGCTATAATCGAATCGTCGTTGTTCGGAAATTCAATATCTGCATAAAACAAAAGTATCAAAAATCTGTTTTAAATGCTATTAGTAATCAAGAGCTTCATATCTGCAAAAGATATGTAGTTTATTTAGTTTTTAGAAATTTTTTTTTAAAAATTGTAATAGGCATGTATCTGTATTCAACCTAGTGTATTCAACCTAGTGGTATGGACGTTCGCACGACGTGCGCCTGGTTTGGCTTCTAACCTAGTGTAAGTGAAATTTAATTTCGTTGGGCGGAGACCAATGGACATGTCTTGGAAAGGACTAAATGTTAGTAACGTTATAATCTCCAGTTCGATGTGAATACGTTGTCTAAATGTGTTATGTGTATAATAAAGTGTATGGGGTTGACGGTGTAACCCATATGAGTGCGACCCGAAGGGTTATATATGACGTACAAATAAGCCAGTTATATATATATATATAAATGGAGGGCCTATTCTCATGTCAATATGAGAATAGCCCCTCTCAGGTCGATGTTTGACTGTCGGATCGCTACGATCCGATAGCTGAAATAGAACGTGTGTTTTATGCCGAAAGTCGTTAGCGATTTTTGAAGAAAGTTGCTAGCGACTTTTTACTCCCTAAACATGCGCGTGATTTAAGCCATTGATTGTAAATGATCGACAGCCGGAAATCGACATGAGAAGTTATTTTCAGATTGACCTGAAAATAGCACATAATATATATATATAATGAATTACAACATATATGTTTTTATCAGTAAGTTATTGCGATCTCAAAAATAGAACCGAAGAATCTATTCTGTGATCTACAATTACTATGACCCAAATCTGTATGAATCTTAGAATCCTATTCAACAAAAATAAATAAATAAATAAATAAAGAAGATTCTAATAGCATGAATTTGAAATTTATAAGAAAAATTCAAGTGTTCAAAGTTTTAAGCAATTGGACAATTATTTCATATTGAAATGTTTATGTTTAACTGAAATGCAATCCAATATCATGTTCATGATACAAGAATGCTTAATTAAGTTAAATGACATTCATCAGGAACTCGTGAGGGCCTTGAAACAGTCCCGACTACATTCTATGTGCTTAAATATGTACCGTATATATTCCAGTGTAGCATGTGTCATTCTGATTATATCAAGGCTTATGATATTTCTGATGAATCGAAGTGCTCCTCCGTTAAAGATCGATAACAACAATAATCTCGGATCAAACGAAAATAATCCTATCATAGATCTCCAAGCAAACTCTGAGATCAATTGCATTTTTTTTAGACTAACGTAGAGCGAGCACCAAGCCTATTTAATGTACGTATAGAAGGATCTATAAAGAGCGCAATAGGATGTCGCACGAAATGGATGGCGGCTTAGAAATTAACTCTATCCGAATTCGACTCTCCGTGCTGTTAGTTGTAAAAAATATTACACCTGTCTTGAAAACTGTAAGTATCATTCCAGAAGAATTAGATGATGACCTTTTACGGACAGTACTCTGCTCTGGACGATAAAAAATCACTTTAGGCCCTCAAAAAAATAAAAAGGACCTATAGAGATAGTAAATTTACGGTAGCACTTGATCCTATATTCAATGAGTGTAAATAATTTTTAACATCTTAATCGCGCCATTAATTGGAAATGCAACTAAAATCATTTTCACTGATGTCCCAGAAAGTTCACCTGTTGAGCTAATTTTGAAATTTATCAACCTACAATATATTATGGATATAACCTCCTTCAAAATATGACCGTATATATCAAAATATGACCATATATTGTTGTCGGTGTACCAAATTCAAGACAATACTAGTTATCCGGAATGATAGGATTCAAAGTTCAAACTCTAAATCTCTAGCGGACGCTATAAAAGATTGATTCAAATATATATTGACACATTGAAACAATTTTCCGAGTAAATTTTGTTAGAATTACAAGCAAATTAGTAAATAAAGTTTTTAAAAAAAAGAATTACCGGGGTGAGAAAAGAACCACAAAACGGCTGCGCAGAGGATGATAACAAGGGGGATCAGATGAACCATATTCTCGGCGAACTTCATCCTTCCCGCCTCCTTCTTCGCCGCCTCCGACATTGGGTCATAACTCGGCAACCTGTCCATCTCCACCGCCCCCGCCGCCGCCGACGAACTCAGCCCAGCCTTCACCCCGCCGCCGCTGCCCCCGCCGCCGGCGAGGTAGTACTCGTCCGCCACCCTCGTCGTACTCGCTGACCTGTGCATATTCACCTCCTTCTTGTTCTTTGTTGCTGTTGAGATAGATAGTGCTTGCAGTGAGTTATGAATGTTTACGTAGTATACGGGAGAGATCCGGGATATGATGAGGATGAGGACGGGAGAGACGGACACGTGTCCTGATTGTTACGTTCAAGTAGAATCTGGACGTCGTCGCCGTTGCCGGTTCGTTATAGGATCCTGTGGAATTCTTTTTTCATCTTTTAATAAAAATTAGGAAAAATGCGTTTTCAGCTTGTAAAAGCCCTTTATATTTAGACCTCTAATTTACACAATTTTATTTTGGCCCTTTATTAAAATATGTGTCATTCTATTTTAATTATAATATTAATATTTTTATAAATTTTTAATATAAAATTAAATTTGATAATATCTATAATTTTTATATTAATATATTTTTAAAACAAATTTTTAGACTCTAAAATATAACGATTTTTAAATACGAACTATTATTTCGCTGAAATTTTAAATTACAAAATACATGTTTATATAAAATTATATAATACTACTTATAAGCATATAATACTATGTAGTGTGGGTTTTTACATATTTTTTTATTTATAAATATATAATTAGAAATTAAATTTTTTTTAATATAAATTTTAAAAATAGTTTTTAATTATTTTAAACTTGTATTGTTGGTTGGTCCTCTGTTAGTTATTATTAATTAATTAATATAAAGAACATCAGCTTCTGAAAAACGAGATTAAACCCCTTTTAGTGTGGGTTCTTGCAAATAACAAGAAAAAGTTGTTCGCAGTTGTTAGAGAATAATGGAGGAGGTGAAAACGCTGATTCCTGACGATCTCGAGCGGCTGATCGGCGAGAGCTCGCCGGAGAATCTCTCCGCCACCTGCTCTTCCCTGCTTGATTTCCTCGTCCCCTTATCCCCTTTCCAGCGCGTAATTCATCACCTGCTCGCCATTTTATAATCCATTTCTCTGTTGATTAATTTCGTTCTCCAATTTTTGTCTTTAAAAGTCCTAAGTACCGCTTCTATTATTGCTATCCTTGAAAATTTCGTAATGGTGCTTTAGTTGAACTTGGCGTTGATTCAGTTGAACTTTTATACTGCTGACCTGAACTTGATTTTTAGTTGAACATCAGTGATGCAGTTGAACTTGTCGATATTTTAGTTAAACTTGGGATTGCTTTAGTTGAACTTGAATGATAGTAGGAGCAATAAAAGGAGCGATAGTTAAACTGTTTGTAGTTTTTTCCATATACGATATGATCATCTTAGTTGTAGTTGAACTGATAGTGCATGAAACGTGCTAGGTTATCGAGGAGCTGACGGACCCGCAACTGGCTCTGTGTCGAAAGAACTTGGATAAAGCACTTGACTTAAAACAGAGTGGCAATGAATGTTTCTCCAAGGGGGATTATGAGGATGCTTTGAGATTTTACACTAAGGTTGTATATTGCTTCACATTTTTTGTTTGTTGGTGTTAGCTTGGGCTGGTGTTATTTCATTGTATCTTGCTTGATGCTTTTGGTTGACTAGACCGGACTGCATCAATCGTATCTGGTATGTTCTTAGATCTTGCTTAGTGGATCGACTAGAATGCGCGATTCAGAAACCATGGCATCCCATGTATTTTTGGGTGCATTATCGCGCACGACGTGTGCGATGGGTGCAATGTATGTACCTGGTTGAGCTGGGTACGACTTCAGTTGGGTAGAACATGTTGGATCAAATTCGTTTCTCACTTGTTTCTCTTCCATGTCTAAAATCTGAACAGGCATTGCGTTATGCACCGATTGATTCAAGTGAGAAGAACAGAAACTTGGTGGCTACAATCTATGTTAACCGTGCTTCCACTTTACAAGTGAGTCCCGTATTAGATTCATTACAGGGCGTTTTTCGTATGCTTTCTTTGCTATTGGCCCTATTCTTCTAGTTTCATTCTGAACCATTTTTGCGTCTATGTGGATATCAAACTGTTGGCTTTCCTTTTAGAAACTGGATATGTTTGAAGAGTGCTTAAGAGACTGCAATAGGGCAATCCAGCTTTCACCAGATTATGTGAAGGTATAGTGTTTGCTTTTCATTCATGGACGATTAGCAACTGACTTTATGCAATCATTTTTCACGAAAAAAACAACTATTTCTAAGCAGGATTAAGCATGCTTAACAATAAATAAGAAGTCCGATTGATGAATTTTAGGTATTATACATGTAAAGAACGAAAATTAGAAAATGGGTTATAGGGAACAGTATGATGGAGTGGAGTTTCAACCTCTTGATGTTTCAAGGGGACTTTGAAGATCATGAATAGAGGAGCCAAACCTTGGGCGTATAGAATGTACCATGGCTGTTTACTTAAGTTGTCAGCAGCCATCTTATGGAAGGGCTATGTGCTTAAACATCATGTATGTCATACCTGGAGAATTTGCTTTGTTGCACTGGAAAATTTGAAATTTTTTGTTGTTCATTAGCAGACGAAGTCTTTCGAGATGCACCTATCTTTGATTCATGTTGGCCTTTTATTGCTTTGGCTTGAATATCTTGCTCTACTAATAGATGCCTCAGGCTTGGTACAGGAGAGGAAAGTCAAATATGTCATTGAAAAGTTATGACGTTGCAATCCATGATTTAAAAGTTGCTTTAAGCATGGAAGATTCTTCTTCTGGAAAGAAGCACATACAAGAAGACCTTGATGTTGCAATGAAACATTCTAATGATGCATGTTTGGCAGAGACATCTTGCAAAGTTGATTGTCGCAAAGACACGGCTGCTTTAGGTTTGTTTCTTTTTAATAATCTTATACTGGTGTTGTTCTCGTTACCAAGGTTTTAAATTTCGTGCCATGCCGAGTTTCGGTAAATTCCGAACTCGAGACGTGCCGATCGTGCCAATAATAAAATATTATTTTTATAATTTTGTTATATTTAAAATTTTTAATTAAAAAAATAAACAAGTGGTCACACAGAGCGGGTGACCACTTAAATCGCGCCACCGGCGCGACTATTCATCGTTCTCGCGAAAGCGAGTAAGATGAACATTGAAAAAAAACGTGCTGGCCGGCCCGGTACCGTTCCGGTGCCAGCTCCAGCCGGCACCGAGATGTTCCGGGGGCACCGAGCATGCCTCCCGGAACTTAAAACTATGCTCGTTACCATTTAGAAGTTAGCAAACAAACAATCTTGTTTATTCAGGCAAGTTCAGTTGTTCTTAAGTTAGTGTAGTTTTACGATTCCTGAAAAGTTTATGCAAGCTTTAATCATTGTTGCATGTAAAGTAAATTACTTCTTTTACTTGAATTCTTTATCATTTGGCTCGACAAGATGGCTCATCTCTCTAACTGGAAAAGGTGGAGTAACAGCTGTATGCATTGTGCATGGCAGGTGAGACCAATAACATAAGACTGAAATGTGTGACGACTCGAGGAAAAGGTAGAGGCATGGTTTCTATAAATGACATCATTCCAGGTTCTCTCGTTCATGCAGAAGAACCTATTGCCGCGGTATAAATCAAAATCTCCCTTCAGCAGTTCAAGTGATCTGATAACTTAGTGTTAAGCAACCAATCCTCTAATTAGTTTACCAATAACCAGGCACTTTAGTCTGCAGGTTACCTTGCATTTCCTGATTTTATGTGTTTACAGTGAGTTGCCTAAATGCTTCTTACTTTTGACATTTATCTGCAGATAGTGGCAAAACCTTTCCGAGAAACTCATTGCCATTTCTGTTTCAATGAACTTCCAGTAGATGTTATATTCTGTCCTTTGTGTACAATACCATTTTACTGCTCCCAGTATTGCCTAGAACAGGCAACAGCAGAAGTATTACGAAGCAAGCAAAACAGTTATTCTTTATCAGCAGATCTTGAAAAGCATGTCAAAGACATTATCTCAGCCACTCAAAATGATTCTGCAACCAGTGGAAGTTTTGAGCATATACCTGAACATAGACACGAATGTGGTGGTTTACACTGGGCTGTAGTTTTACCATCTGACATAGTCTTGGCTGGTAGGATCATGGTCCAGTATATTGAAAAAAGCAAGATCTCCGAAGACATTTCTGATAAAACTTTGGTAATGCTTATTCTCTAACGGCCGCTATAATTGAGTTCCAAGTTGTTAATTTTAGTAGGACCTGGCGGACCTTTATTCTGATTACAGTCGACCTTTAACAGGATTTTGTTCACAATTATCATAAGCTTGCTTCACCATGCAAAGTGGATCTGCATATTTATGCTATTGTCTTAATGCACTGTCTTCAAATTTGTTACGCATTGGATTTACCACCAAACGGACTTTCTGCTGCACAGGTACTTTAAGTTTGCATTTGCATTCTATGTTAACTTTTGACGGGAATGCGTTCTATTCTGTTGATTTTTTTAAAAATTTTTTATTATTATTATAAATTATTATTTTTTTTTTTTTAATAATTTTCGGACCATCCAATGCCCGCTCAGAACTTAATGACTTCTAGTAGTTTTCACCTTGAAATAGCTTTAGGATGATAGATCAAGACGATGGGTGCCAATCGCTATTTGGAATGCCGAAAGTCAAAGCTGGATTGTCTAATTTCCACAGTAAGATCGCGCTTTATATATATATATATATATATATATATATATATAGACACACGCGTGTAAATTATGTATGTACGTCTGCATACATGAGTGTAGGCTTGTATGAATCTAGGTACGCATGTAGGTATGCATGCAATGAAAATGCACATAAACACAAGGTTGGTGTTTCTAGAAGGAGTTTGTAGACGTGTAGGGTATTGTCAGTATTTTGAAACTTTCTACTACCAATGCAAGATTGTTGTTGGCTAGATTGAGAGAGAGGTTGGTACTTGTGTAAGGAAACTCTTTTTTTCATTTTTACCCCCAAGTATAAAGATTTATGTTTTTGTTATTGATCATTGTGATAGTTTACTCTTTGCAAACGCTTCAATAACTCGATTGGCATTCATACTTCTAATTGCTGTCAAGTCGTATTCGTCATGGATTTTTACTCTTTGGTTGTCAAGGAGTGCAACAAATTACAATGTATATTCCACCCACGGAACTAGCATTACGAAGTTCACATTGTTACTTTACAAAATGCATTCCTATAACACTTCAGTCTGGTCCTTAAAACAATAGAGTTGGCTGGTCTCTGACACATTGAACCATATGTGTAGCAACTGCCTAATAATATGAAAACTAAAGAACCTTCAGCCCGTGGTTGCTGGTGTTAGCATAAGCCAATTTCTAGATGCTAGTCAAGTGCATTTGTTAATAGTTGAAGAGGAGCTTTATTGGAGGACTTCTCAAGTAAATTGGATATGTGCCTGTTAGTTGATAATACTTGTAAATTTCAGTGCCTTGAATTGGGAAAAGAGTTAAAACTTTGTTGGTTATGGTAACAGAAGGCAATGCTTTCAATATCATCAACTGCAGTCCACTGTTTTTCGAGCATTTAAGACCTCATTCATGGCAACATTAGACTTTGTTTTGTAGCATTCATGTGACCAACTAACAATGTTTTTTCTTTTGGGTAGTTTTGCTATCCTTTTGCGAACTAAACCCTTTTGTCATCCTTTATTTCTATTTGTGCAGTTGGTATTGATCATCTGTCAGATTAAGATAAATTCTATAGCGATCATACATATGAAATGGCTAGATAGCTATGGAGCATCCAAGAATGTTTTGAAGCCTTCATCCTTGGGAAATCCTTTTACTTCTACTATGGAACAGGTTCTTCATACTCTATATCATTCCATTGAAAAAAGATATAAGCATCACATAAATCCCCTCCTTTTCATCCATTTGCTTTAAGAGTTCATGTCACCTTCACTCTGTTGTGGCTGATATCACACTCTATCATTAGTTCATGCGGATTCAGAGTTTAGGAAAAAGCTAATTTCACTTTAACTTTTGAAAATTCTAAGAAATAGACCAAACCTTGGATTGTGATCTATTCAGATACATGTTTATGTGTTGTATTGTTTATACACTTAATGTTGCTGGAGAAGTAGTACCACATGTTCATCATTCAATTTACTTTGAGATTGATGTAACTGAATTATAAGATTATACCACCTGACTACATCTTGTCTTGGTCACTTTCACCCTTTCAGATAATGTTGCTTGTTCTTTAGTATCTTATGTTTTACAGTTCAAGCTCTTTGAGTGGACGATTTATTCATAAAAATAACGTACTAGATATTCTCACATGCTCCCTGGATGAAGTTCTTGCAGTTAGAACATTTTTAAGAGAATATCTTTCATTTTCTCTCACCTTTTTTTAACTGCCATTCTCGTCCTCTCTATGAAAGGTTGCTATTTGCTTATACTGTGGTGATGTTTCTTACAGGTCAGAATAGGCCAGGCTTTGTACGCAACTGGAAGTTTGTTCAATCATTCTTGCCTTCCAAATATCCATGCTTATTTTATCTCACGCAGTCTTTTTCTACGCTCAACTGAGTATATACCTTCAGGTTGTCCAGTTGAGCTTTCTTATGGCCCTCAGGTAATTTAGCTTCGGCTAGGTCTAAAGTCACACTACTGGATAGGGTCTAATATTCCACTCAAGTTGTCTTTGAGGTGGCAACTTCCGTATGAAAGATAGCTATTTGAACTACTTTGGAGTCAAAAATTACAGAATTTAATTCTGTTGATACCCAACGAAAGGACCAGTAATGAAGTGCTTTGATGTGCTCCAATATCCATTGAAAACATAGTGTCCAACTATTGCTATCTTGTGAAATTTACCAATAGATATTTAGACCATAAGACATTTTGGATATCTAATCTCTCTTCAGTCATGCATCTCTATTCGACAATAACAACACCACCCAGTATTGAAACCTACTCAAGCAGGGTCTGGAGAGGGTAAGATGTACGCTGCGATATCACGGAGTAGACTAATTCCCAAGGACAACTATGCACCTCTTTTGAATTGCACAATTTTGTGCAGTCTATTTTCGACATTTTGATATTTGTTTGAAACATACTGAATTGTAATGATTTATCATCAATTTTTGACATCTTGATCGATGGTCAAACATCATAAAATATGATCGTGTCGAAGTAGTGAAAGAGTTTATAATTTATTAAATAGGATTTACATGTAGAGCTTATTAGAAAACAAGTTAAGTTGACAATTGGGTACTGTCAGCTCAAGTGGAATTTAGATATGCACGTTTAACATGTTCATATCTAGCACGTTTAAGGCCTGTAAAATTCATATTGTTTATCATCTGTTTGCGCTTCCAGACATGCAGAGACATTATATATGTTCAATTTCATAGACATCAGAAATAACATCTTTGGATGGTTTCTCAGGTTGGACAGTGGGATCTTCATGACAGACAAGAGTTACTTAAAGAGCAGTACTCATTTGAATGCAACTGCACTGGTTGTTCAGAGTTAAATTTTTCGGATCTGATTATAAATTCTTACTGTTGTGTAAACTGCAACTGCTTTGGTGCTGTCATGGAATCCACTCACTTCGAAATACTGGATGATGGCATTTTACGTGTTATAAGTGGTTCGGTCAACTCTAAACTCTCTTTACCCGTATGACATCACAATCATATAAATTATATTTTTTTTCCCTTCTCTTTCCTCGATAAACTTGTCGATTAAAGGCATGTGCCATATGGGTTTGTTCCCTGTATACTGAAATATATTGCTTCAGCTGAAGATATCTAAGAGGGAAAATGACATAAGCAAGGTTGCATACATGCTGCTATGTGAACCTCGTAGTGATGATCACCTTGGTCCTGGACGCTGCTTGTCCTGTGGTTCTTATCGGGACATGAAAGCCTCTTCTGCGACTTCTAGCTGTGCATTCATGAATATAGAAAGGTACAGACAGATCAATATGACCTAACCTTAGAATCGAAAACTACCTTTCGTATCTAACAATTTGAGTTTAAGCTTTTCATACCTGCCTTGAGAATGGTCGATGAAACTAAGTTTGCATTTGTAGGATAAAAGTTTCTGTTGACTCGGGAAGATTTGAGCACAATATGGTCGTTGATATGTTGCACTCACTTGATCAGCTTAAATCTGTAAGACACCCTTATAGCAGGATCGTTGCGCAGGTTAGTGCTGTTTTTGACTGTCTACTTCTGTGTTTCAAGCAAAGTTTTTTGTGCCAAGTCAGAGCTGAGTTTCAGTAAACTTAGATCTCTGCACGTGCTCACAGTGATAATGGTGCGTGCGGACTGTGCCGATGGTATCGTGCCGCCGTGCTGATATATATTTATTTGTTATTTTTTAAACTAAAAATCGAAAATTAATTAAAATTTTAAATATAAGCACGTGCCATGCCGACAACTGCCGGAACAAGTACGTACTGTCTGGCACGGGCAGTGCCGACCGGCACCTGAAAACATGGTTTCAAGTAATAATCCTCCTTGGTTGATGATATGACTAAAGTTTGTTACACGGGTTATGTTTGAAATGATTTACTGCTTGCTGTACTTAATTGGCTGTGTTCACCTACTGCAGGCGGAAGATATCATTGCTGAAACCTTTGTAAAAATTGGTGATGACAAGAATGCCTTAACACACTGTGAAGCATCGCTTCAGGTAAGTGGTTCCTTTGGAATTGGGGGGATAGTTTTTTTTTTCTTTTTTTTATTATTTATTTATTTATTTATTTTATTTTTTTTGCAAGTTTCAGTGATCTTCTTTAGCTACTTGGTATTTGTATGATTAGCCGCAAAGGACCAGCAATATGAGAGTTTCAAGACTAGCTATTACTTCCGCACATCGTGCATTTGCTAACAGTAACCTAGCTGATCACATTATTTGATGAATTTGAATGTGGATTTTAAAAACTAAAGCATCAACACATACAACTGAAAATTTCCCTTACGGTGGTTTTTGACTTTTTTACCTTGCAACCAAAAGGTCACGAGAATTTGGCATAGTGGTAAAAGCTCTTGTCTTATAACCAAAAGGTCGCGGGTTTAAGGCGTGGATATCGCCCCTTGCAAAAGCATTCGTAAAACAAAAGACGAACTCAGAGCAAAAAGCAACTCCTGACCCCCACAAGTTAGCAGAGGGTTTTTCTGTTGTTGGCTCTGGAGAGGGCGACGTACGCATCCATACTCGCTTCTAGCGAAGGATGTTCCTATTCCGCCTTCAGTAGAATTCGAATCCGCACCAGTGTCGTGGTGAGGGATACCTCTTATCATTGTGTTGTTGGGCTTGCCACAAAAGGTAGGCATATATTAGGCAATAAATTGCCCCCCCCCCCCTCCCCCTCCCAACCACCCCCTCTTTTTTTTTTTTTTTTTTTTTACTTTTGTCCTTCTGCACATATTCCCAAATGCTTTCCTTTTTTTGGCATATATAAACCCAAAGAGCCTGGAGCGATGTAATTTCACCAATTTACTATATGTTTGATTGTCATGTCTCTCAAATTTAGCTCAGCTTCTTTGTAACAGCTTGTTGATTTAGCTCCAGAATTTATAATATTAAGGCTCTTTTGTTATTCGACTTGCAGATTCTTGAGAAACTCTATCACTCCAAACATATCGTTCTGGCGAATGAGTTCATGAAGCTCGCGTCCATTCAGGTGACTCTAGGTTACCGCTCTGCTGCACTAAATAGCATAGAGAAGCTAGAAGCAATATACAAACTTTACTATGGGCCTCACACGAGCAAAATGTTTCCATCAATTGCAAACCTTAGAAAATCAGCGGAGAATCCCTGTTAAGCAAATTGCAGTTACATTTTCGATTTGGTTTCTGATGAAGTCGATGCATATCAAACAATTTCGTTGAAGCAGCTTAACGAGGGATAATGCCGTTGAAATAGTGATTTCTGCATGATCACAGCAGAATGGAAACCAAGAGTTTCATGAGAAGATCTCTGGCAAACCAAGACCTTCAATAGAATATATTGCAAGTCCTTGTCATTTTTTCAAACTCACCTTTTGCAAAACAAGACCCTGTCTATAAGCTCCATGTGGATTCAGAGTTCCTAAAGCTCCATGGTGATTCAATGCTCCATGTTTAGAGTGGGCAAGGAGTTCCGTCTTGGGTATCATTTTTTAATGTGTGATGGGTGATTCGTGCTTGTCTTAGGCATGCTCGGTTTGATTTACCGGTCCATGAATGTTGTGATATATGCTTGTGTCTTGATTTTTTTTCCGGGTTTTGCTATGCATCTACAAAAAATCACACAAAAACCACACATGCTGATGTGGCACAATCAGGACCACACATCATAATGTGTATATCTTTAATTTTGATATTTTTACGAATCACGAGGAGATTGTGCAGATTACGAGGCGCGTGTGTGGTGGAGATTGATTGTGTGTGATTTGTTGGGTAGTTTGTTGGGGGTGAGTAGTTTTTTCTTTTTTACCTCCGATTGAGAGTTATAAATAGTAATTTTCTTCTGTATGTGGCTAGGTATTATCCAAACCATGCTCCGCTCTTTTGAAATTTATCACTGAGATGCTATTATTGTACTCTATATCTTTTATAAACTATACTTTTTAAAATAATATGCAACTTTGTTTTATTTTTGAGGTAATTATAATACTAGAGATTGATATTAAGAGATGAATTTGGTGTCTTATATTCTGAATTTTATTATATAATAATAAGGTAAGTTTAATATACTTATGCTACTATATTGTGGCTTTTTAATATCACATCTATATGTTGAAGTGTATATTTTTTTTAAAAAAAATTCTATGTAAATGTTTTTAGATTCACAGCAAGACATTGTAGTATTCTAAGCAATGTACTCTATTGTTCTCATCAATTCAAATCTATTTCTAAACCAAAACGATTTTTTTTAGAGAAAAAAATCGTTTTATGAGATCGATGCAGTCTGAAATTTTTTTTTTTTTAAATAATTGATATCCTTTTATATTCCTATTATTTTTTAAAAAAAATTTTTGTTGTATTTTTTAGAAAGTATATTTTTGACATACGTATTGCGGATGCTGTAACTCCTTAAAATATTTTTACTTTTGCATGCCTCAATAATGCATTTGATGGACTTTTTGATTAACTACTCGATGGAGCCGCGATTTAACCAAGTTCACTAGCACCGCAAGCGATCCAAGAGCCGTTAAAAACGGCTTAAGGCAATGACTCGGCTTTTCTTATTTTGAAGATTTAGTTATTTAATTATAGGCAAATGATTTAGAGTTTAGGATGGCGGATATATATATATATAGAGAGAGAGAGAGAGAGAGAGAGAGAGAGAGAGAGAGAGGCTATTCTCAGCTAACATCTCAGCCGTTAATCTGTTTGATCCAATGGCTGAGATCTAATTTTAACACTTAACGGAATAACGATTCACGCCGCTAAGTATTAAAATTAAATCTCAGCCGTTGGATCAAGCAGATCAACGGCTGAGATGTTAGCTGAGAATAGGCTATTCTCAGGTCGAGCCGAGAATAGCATATATATATAATATATATATATATATTATATATATATATATATATATATATATATATATATATATATATATATATATATCTAAAATGTAGCTCTAGAGAGAGGATAATTTTGTACTCGGCTATTTTATCTCTGATATAGTAACAAAGAGTATTCTCTCTCTCTGTCGACGTAGGTATTTTTATCGAGCCACGTAAATTATGCTTATATAATTACTTTCCGTCTATCTTTATGGCGTGGAGTCTTATTTCTAAATCGATCAAACTCCGAACTATCACTATCCCTTAATAATATACAAATATTTTCTGATAGAAAACGATTTTTCTAGAGTGTGGGATTCATATATTTCAAATTTTCAAAAAAGGAGAGTTTGGAAGACTTTGACCACCGACTTTTGCTTACTTCCTCTCCACGCATCGTTCATGCGCGTCCGCTACACTGCTGATTCGCAGAAACAACATATCAACTTTTCCTTATTTTCTCAAAAAACAAAAGAAAAAAATAATAATCTAAAGTTGGTGGAAAAAAAAAACAGCACTATGAAAAACTTTTAGAATAAATATTATATCAGCTCTCATATTTCAAAAATTGCATCAATAAAATTTAAAAAATAAAAAATACGTTAGTTTAGCAGTCGGTATATTTTTATTTTTATTTTTAAAGATTGATTTGTAAGATTAAAAAATAGAAGGTTGATATATAATTACCCTATACTTTTATCAAGACGTTCTAGAAGAAATTGACCTTTCGTATGTGAATCTGTTCATGTCACTTTGTTGGACAAATGTAGATTATATTATATGATTATATAATTATAGCGTTATGATAGTAAAATTATTTTGTTAGTTATACTAGTGGGTAGATTTTTCAAAAATTATCCGAGTATTATGGTAAAATATGTTATAGAAATTTTTAATTTTTAGAAGAACTTCTAAATCGTCGTATGTATATGCCTATATCAATGAATATCCGAAAATAATATATATCCGAAGTTTTACTTTTTAACCATAATTTTGCAAAATTTTATTATCATCTATGTTAAACTCGAAAAGCTTTTACATAAAGTAACCGCATTATCTTTGATATTCATTCCTGACCCGCCAATTGGCAACTATTGACATCAATAGTTGACTATTATATTAGCCACTATGTAAAGCTAACGTTAAGATCGTCTCGTTCCAACATGTACTTTAACGAGTAAAATAGACGGCTCATAAATCAGAACTCAAGAGTTTAAATCCTGTCCGTTGTAATACTCGACATAATTTTTAAAAAAAAAAATTAGAAAAAAATTATGAAAGTTGTGGCAGGTATGTACATATACTTAAAAAGTTTACCCTCTAATTACATTTTAAAAATTATGATTAAAAATTATATTCAGTAAAATAATCTGGCATCCGTAAAAAAGCGGCATCCTTTCTTGCTTTCCAAGTAGGGGAGTAGGTTAACAAACTAAAGCCGCGAGGCAACATAAAGAAATCCCGCATATTTATAGTTTAGTCGCCCTTCCCCCAACCATTTACTTCCTTTCCCATCAATTATCTTCGCTAACTTCTGGTAATTAATCTCTGATCTGCTTCATCCAGATGGTTCAAGTAAGAAATTTTTCTAACCATTCGATTATTCTTTTTTTTTTTTTATTATTCTTAATTAAATCCGAAGTCGAATATCATAATTTGCTAATTTATCTTTCGCTGATATATGTTATAATTTTTAAAAAAAAATTATTGTTTTTTGCAGCAGAAAGTTGTTGTCAAGATTTTGTCAATGAACGACGAAATAACGAAGCAGAAAGCCATTGAAGCTGTCGCAGATATCTACGGTAAATTTGATATCGAAATAACAAAATTAATTTTTTTTTTCTCTTATTATAATTTTTTTTGGGTGACTGTAAGCAGATTTAGTTTATTTTGGAGCACCAGTAATTTTCTCAAACATAAACCCAAAAAATAAATTAAATTCGCTTTTAATATCACATATTTAATTTTAAATTTTATAATTACACTTTTCTTACTTGCTATTAAAAAAAGCATAAGTTTTTTAATGAAAGACTTATATATCAGTCCATTGAAGCACCTTAAAATATTTTTTTAAAAAATATTTTTAAAAAAAAATATATAATATAAAAATTATAATTTTTATTAAATTTATAATTTTTATTTTTCATTAAAAAATACTCTAAATATTGATGCTCTAAGATTTAGCGAATTAATAGATTGAAATTCAGTAAGATTTTTAAAATTTTAAAACAACTATTAGCAGTATTTTTTAAAAAAAATATTAAAATCTCATTAAAATTTATAAGGTTTATATTAAATATATTTTTTAAAAATATTTCTACAGTGATTAAAATAATTTTAATACGAGAATATTTTTTAAAAATTTAAGTAGTATATAGAAAATCGACGGACTGATTTATATAAATAGAAAGAATCTATAAATTAATTTATAATTATCCTTTTTTAATCGGCAGGTGTCGATTCCATCACGGCAGACCTGAAGGAGCAGAAGGTGACCGTCGTAGGCGAAATGGACCCCGTCGCCGTCGCCAAGAAGCTGAAGAAAATAGGAAAAATAGATATAATATCAGTCGGCTCGGCCAAAGAGGAGAAGAAAGACGAGAAAAAGGATGAGAAGAAATAAATTCGTATTATTTAATTAAAAAAATATATTATATTTATGATATTTTTGTGTATAGTCGTATGGACATTATATATATTAAGTGATTGTGAGAGTTATAATAAATATAATCTTGTTTATATTTTATGAATATGAGAATTATTAAGTTGCGTTGACAAATGGCTAATTTCTTTCGCAATGGAAATAACAATTTTAATATTACTTTTTTCGTATTTTATTTAATTAAATTTGATCTCAAAGATAGATTTGTTTCAAATATCGGCAAGCTTGTTTTGTTTTTATCTGCACATTATTTTGATAGATACCCGTTGCTAATGGGAACAAACTTGTCATTCTCATTGTCAATGGTTATCATTTTAAAAAAAAAAAAAAAAAAAAAAAGAAGGATTATACATTTTTGGAGTTAAAATTCTTTAATTTAGATAAATTACCGTCTATAATTTTTATAAAATGGGCCACTATAGTCTGAATTTTCAACTGCGCATCTATAATTTCGACTCAAAAACCGAACAATAAATCTTTACGGATGAGTATGAATTGAACTATTTTTGCGTATCAGCCTTCCGTTTTTCATCTTTGTGTGCTTCAGTCCCTGAAAATACGTTTTCAGAAACTGAAATGCTTTTTCTTTTTTTTTTTATAAATTAGGCCTCTAAAAATATATTTTCGGGTACTGATTTACGAACTCCCAAAAAAAAGAAGGCTGATACGTAATTATCCGTTACTGAAATGTTGTTATTATTGCTATACTAAATGACAAGGAAAATCAGTGGGAATTAGTGAAAAGTAGGTCCACCACTAATCATCAGCATCATAATCTAATTGATAATAATGGTATCTTTGCAGTTGATGTGGGATTATTATATGAGAATATTGATGAAGAAGATACTGCAATGAGAAGTATATTATAAATAAGAATATTCCATAAATTTTTTATTTTTTTTTAAGTTTGAGAATATAGAAAAATCACACCCTAAGTAACCATTAGTACATCATGGGATCTAAGGAAACTTTTTCCCACATAAAGGAATATAATAAATGGGTTTTTCTTTAAAAAATCGATGCTTTGTAAAGCTGTTTGTAATTTTAAAAATATATGTAAAATATATGTTTGATAATATATGTAAACCGATTTTGATTATCTTTTGGCACATTATTTGATAATTTTAAGAAAAGTTTTTAACTATAAAATTATAAATTTTGATACGGTATATAACTTTATAGTTGAACATTTTCCACAAAAATGCCAAACAATATGTCAAAAAAATGATCTAAAACTTTGATCATCTATTTGACACATTAATTATATTTTTTGGAAAAACTTTTAAAATTATAGATCACACAAAGTTGAAAGTTTTTCCAAAAAATACTTAAAAATAGATCAAATAAGCGGATGAAACTTTTATACGATTTCTCGATATCCGTATTAATTACGATGGACGGCTGAGATGGGGCGCGGATCATACTTCCTGCTTTGCATGAAGTAGGAGAGCCGCGCCCGTTACAAACAAGGGCCTCTTCTAACAACTTATATAATCACTAAACAAATACATATGTACATAATTTTTTTTGAAAAAATATTGAATATAAAAAAATATATTCTACACATTTGTATTCAAAGTTTTCTAAAAAAAAGATTTATAAATATCCAAAATTTTATAATAAGTAAAAATTTCGGAGTCTTAAAATACATGTTTAGATATACTTTCTTGGAAAAACTTACAATACAAAAATTATAAAAAACATCAAAATTTATATTTTTCGTATTCAAATTTTTTTTCCAAATAATACTTATATATATGTATTTTGCTTTAATTTAGAAAATATTAGAAAACTCGGAGATTTTTTTGAACAAGTTTTGAAAAGTATTCTCTATTTTGCATCATTCCAATGTAAATCCCAAGTGTTGGCCTTAGCTGAACAAGATGTATAGATATATCAGCAAGATATATACATTTCGAGCATTATATTAGAAAACTGCATAACCATATTACACTAAAATTTTGATGACATAAAATACATATTACCATGGTATTTAACAAAATCTGCTGATAATATATATATATATATATAATTATTATCACTGCATCGTGGTCTGCCCTACCCGTAAGGATGGGATCCCGCGATTGGTGGAACAGAGACCGGTGCTATCCGTGGGTTTACCTGTTACGACGGTCGCTCGAATGAGGACCGGTTACCGGCAGAATTTCTTCTATGCTATTCTCAAAAAAAAATTATTATCAATATCTATGGAACGCAAAACAATTTAGAAAAAAAAAGTTGGGAATAATCATTTTTGTACTTGCTTCTCAAAAAATTATTTGCGTTTTTTATAATATTAAATCAATTCAAAACACATATAATAATCATTTTTGAGAAAAATTTTAAATACCAAAAAAAAATAATAAATTTTACAGTTTTATTATTGAGTTTTTTTTTTCAAATATACATCTAAATAGGTGTATTTAGATATATATGTCAATTTAGAAAAAAAAATTTTAGAAATTTTACATTTTGAGACCTCAAAATGCTTATTTAGAAAATTTTTTTAGAAAGATTTGAATATAAAAAATTCTAGAACACAATAAAAATTATAATTTTCCTATTCAAAAAGTTTTTCAAAAAATATATTCACATATAAATTTTGGAATATTTCTATAAATTGTTCAAAAAAGTAAGATTTACCTGTCAAGATTTTGCAAAAAAAAGGACATTTCCAACAAATTTCAAAAAAGTTTTTCAAAATATATTTAAACATATGAATTTTCGAATAATTTTATTAATTTTTTTTTTTAAAAGTAAGATTTACTTGTCAAGATTTTGTAAAAAGTGGACTTTTTCCGACAAAATTCCAAAAAGTTTTCAACTTTGGAGAATAGGCTAAACCAAGAAAACAAAGAGTACTATTCTGCTACAAGGCACTAATTATTCAAATTTCTTGTTTTGTTCAGCGACTGAATTTCATAGTTTATTCATTCTATAATTATCATGCAAAAATTTATCAGTAATACAAATATTTTTGTATGATAATGTTAACAGATAAATCCACCATCACAAAATTTTTTTTTAATTTCTAGCGGTGATAGATTTAAATATTCATATTATTGATAAAAAATATAAAGAAATAAACGTCTATTCTTTTAGATAATATTTACGAGATTTAAATATAAATCTCGATCGGACTATTTTGATCATTTTTCTGACCACTCGACAAGAAACCGAAACAGGGATCTGCGCACGTAAAATCACCAGATTCACCACGCCATACATTTCCTGCTCTGAAATAAATTAAATTTTACTGCTACACTTCTCTGAATTTTTTTTTTTTTTGAAAAACTTGCGAAAATCTTCGAAACACGTACTCGACGCCATTATTATCTGTCCAAACCCTAGATCCCTGAGATTTGAGAGCTCATAAGTGAAATGAAAACCCTCTCAGAAGAAGTCTAAGTAAGTTGGGAGAGTTTGCAGAAGTTCAGAGTTCATCAATGGCGACGCAGCTGAAGACGCCTTTTCTTGCAGTCCACTAACCCTACATATATCTCCATTAACTCTCTCTCTCTCTCTCTCTCGTTGACGTGTAAATAGCTAGACGTTGTTGAATGCGTTCGTACTTGTCATCTTCATCAATGGCGATCTTTTGAACTGATCAAATCTGTGATCCTCATCGGATATAAACAACTTCAATTTCCCGCCAGTTAATTCAAAGCGATCTACATCAGAATATGATCTCTTCGCTTCTTTATTTCATAGATTCTAATATATATCTTTTTTCTACGTACTTTGGTTTTGACATAAGCATGGGGTCTTGAAGATGGGGAGAAGTCCGTGCTGCGAGAAGCAAGGGTTGAAGAAAGGGCCATGGACGCCCGAGGAAGACAAGAATCTCGTCGACTATATTCAAGCTCATGGCCATGGCAGCTGGCGTTCTCTTCCTAAGCAAGCAGGTACCTATAATCTCATGCAGATTTTTCATTTTATTTTATTTTTTATGAAAGGAACATAACTATGTACCTTTTTTTAAAAAAAATCCATGGGAGTTGCGAATTCAGGAATTAATTATTTCAGTGGGTTAAGAAAAAAAATTAGATAACAATATTATAGGGTTATTTTTCTAACTTTATATTTTATGATAAATATTATGCGGCTATTTTCCAACCCTACATTTTTTCTTATCTTTGATATACCATGGAGTAGCTACACCATTTTTACCTACTTTTCTTTGCAGTTAAAAACCTTATTTTCTTTTTTATTTTATTTTTAAATTTCCAAATGAATTTGCTCATGATTTTTTTTTTTAAAGATTTTGTTTTTCCTCAAGAACAATATTTTTAGCCACAAAATCGACCTCACAATAAGTAGTAAAGTGTCAATTGACCTTCGGGCCAAAAAAATTAAATTTTGGTAAAAAAAAGAAAAACTTGAGGTTAATTTCTACCCTTTTTTTTTTACCATATAACTGCTCTATTTCTCATCTATTTTGTTTTTTCAAGTAGCTTGGGTTTTTGTTTATAAAACTTTTGACCAAAGGATCAGCTTTTTTTTTTTTTAATTTTTTATCGCCAAATTTAAATTTTATCTCGATAAAAATAATACCTATTAAAGTAAAAAAAATTTAGAAAAATTACTGTTCAGCCCCTCTAATTTTAGGGTATCGCGATTCAGCCCTCCGAAATGCCACGTGGCGGCACGCGCGCGCCGCCACGTCGTCGGAGAAACGCATTTCGGGAGGCTGAACAGTCAAAAATGAAAAACGGCCGCCACGTCGTCGGAGAAACGCATTTCGGGAGACTGAACAGTCAAAAATAAAAAAACGGGGGACTGAACAGTAATTTTTTCCAAAATTTTCTAATCAGATATTGCCGGAGTTTGATCTCCGATCCGGTTCAGCCAATTCTTATTAATTGGTTCTCTGATTTCAGGAATTGTCATTTTCTGTTCTGTCAGTTCAATTTAATGCATCTATTAATGTTATGAATATATTCCAAGTATCAGTAATGAAGTGCATTCGGTGCATTTATTCAAGCATGAACCCTATTCATGCCCATAGTAAGAAGTTTTCCCATATGTTTTGTAGAGTACCACTGTAGCACTAGATTTTATATGTAATTGGTCTATATTCGGACGACTGTTATTATAAATAAATTTACGAATAACATCGATTTATGTTTCATTCATAGTTTTCAGTGTCAGTCGGTACAGTCCGTGCCGGACGGTACGTATTTGTTCCGGCAGTTGTTAGCACAGTACGAACCGCCACGGTACGTATCAAAAAAATCTTATATTTAAATTTTTAAATTAATTTTTTATTTTTTAAAAAAAATAAAAAATAAATATATCGGCACGTGCTGGGATTTGTGTTTACTGAAACTCGACTCGGCTCGGCACATAAAACCTTGGTTTCATTACCAATTCTAGTTGAACGAGTTTTATGATCCACATCACATTATTTATGAAATATAGAGGGAACAAATCTCTCCCGATAAAAAAAAAAAAGGATAAATATCCACAAATTTTTGCATGATTGTAATGTGAAATCATCAAACAACTGATGATCAACTCATTGAATCTCCGGTTTTAGGTCTCTTACGCTGCGGGAAGAGCTGCCGGTTGCGGTGGACGAACTATCTCCGACCAGACATCAAACGCGGCCCCTTCACCGCCGAGGAGCAAAAATCCATCATCCAACTCCACGGCATCGTCGGTAACAAGTTCGTAGAAATAACATAAATTATCTCCGGTGAAATGTCTTCCTTTCAGTCATCCCCTTAATACACCAACAACCCCTTTAAGAGTAGAATTTGTAGAAGGATGTTGCTATTATTTTGGGAATACATATTTAGTAATGCTGTCTAGATTAAATCATAATCGATGCGCTATACATACATAGATCAGGAGTTAGGTCCAATGACGGAGCATAAAATAGTAACATTTCGGATTTAGAATTTCGGCAGCAGGCTTATAATTGTGCCCGCCATCTACATTTTTTCTTTATAAAAAAAATAATAAAATAAAAAAAAATTGAAAACCAAGTTCTAGTATCGTTCCTATAGTCGCTCTTCGGTAGACTCTCGAGATCGGGTTTGGGACCTTTAGACTGACCTGGAATACACCGGCATACTCATTTTTAACATTAAAATTAAAGTTTGCATGTTAAGTTCGGTGATCTCCTAGTTAAGGTCAGTGGTTTGAATTCGACCAACACAAAGCTATGAGGGTCTACTATTTTGCTCAGTATCTGATCTAGATTTAGGACATATAGAAATCGAACTCGGCGGTCATTTGCCTTTATCTTATCTACAAATAGGTTATATTTTTCTATATTAAATGTGATTTCTTGCAAAAGTTGACCTGCTTATTATGGATTTTCTTTATTTAGCTGTCCTTTATTATTTTCGTAGTCTCCCATAAATAGGCTTGTACTCTACTGCTTATACTTTACATAAATATATATTCTTCTCTAGTAATTTATTTTTTTCATATTTCAGTTAGTAATTGTTTGACAATTCAATACAAATATGAAGAGGTTTTAGCTGATGAGGTTATTTGTTGGCCGGGGCAGGTGGTCGACGATAGCGGCGCAGCTCCCCGGCCGAACCGATAACGAGATCAAGAATTACTGGAACACCTATCTAAAGAAGCAGCTTCTAAGAATGGGACTCAACCCCGAGACCTACACCGCCACCGCAACTCCCTCCGCCGCTGCCGCCGCCGCCACCCGCCACATGGTGCAGTGGGAGAATGCTCGTCTCCAAGCTGAGGCCCGCCTCTCACACCAGCCACTCCTATTCTCATCCGCCACCTCTATTCCTTCCACCGCCGCCGCCGCCGCCGCGGCTGTTGCTGCACCTTCGTCTCCTTCCTCCAACTCCACGCCGACTTCTTCCTGCGCTTGTGGAACTCCGAAGTCGGGGAAGCTTTCCGGCGGAGCACGGCAGACGCTTCGCTCAACTCGTCCTCGACGAAACTGAGCTCCGCCGCAGTTGCTGCGCTTGTTGATGAGAACAAGTGCTGCGGCTCCGGCAATGGCTCTGGCGAGACGTCGGCGACACCCAGCTCGTATGATCATGCTGAAGACGCGGCGGAGGAAACTTACAGATTGTACCTCGACTTCGCCGGCGACGAAGTGGGCCTGTTCAACTGCCAGCTAGGGGGATTCTCGCTCTTAGGCGATCTGGATTCGCTCGATACTGCGTTCAAATGATCATATCATATTATGTTAGAACTATCAACACGTTCCATTACTAGAACAATTAGGGTTTAGGGTCGATGACATTAGGATATTATGTTTTGGAGATATTTCAGCAGCCTTTTTCCCACGTGCATCTTGATTGTAAATTGTAAAACTTTGACAAATAAATTTCTACCTTTTTGAAAATGTTAAAAATTTTATATTTAGAATTTCTTATATGTAATTTATTGTAGTTTTCTTCAGTGACGGACCCAGAAATTTTACGCAGGGGTGTCAAAATCTAATATAATATATGTAGATATTTATAAGCAAAAATAAATTCACAAGCTAAATAAATACGTCACAAGTAAAATAAAAGTCAAACCATTTAATTTATAACAATAAATAATATAATTTTAATAACCAAAACTTATTCAAAATATGATGAAATTTATAATTAATTTTTCAAAAAAAATTTAATCAGAGAAAATCATGTGTGTACGTCATGTGATACTGTAATGACAGTACCAATCTGAGGGATTAAATAATTGGGTTTAATAGACTATCGCGTTCGGCGCATAAATAGTGAATGAAAAAGAAGAGACTTTTTTCAGACAGTCACTACTTTAATAGCTTCTTTCATTTCAACCTCTAGCTTCTTTTAGCTTTTTTTAATATTTTTAATATCCTAAAATATTTATTAGAAGAATTTTTGAAAAAAATTATAATATAAAAGTTATAAATTTTAATGGAATTTATAATTTTTATATTCAAAATTCAATAATAGACTTCTAAATAGGTGTTTCAAAACTTTTAAAAAAAAACATAATAAAAAACAAACACATGAGCAGCTTCATGAGGGATTCGAACCCACATCTCAAGAACACAAATCTACCTCCCCACCGCTAGGGCATGGGCGGAACATGTTTTTGAAGCTTCAATATCTTATTCATCCGTTTATAGAGTATTACATTCTATTACTAGCAAAAGCAGGGGTGTCGCTTGACACCCCTGCTAATAAGCTGGGTACGTCCCTGGTTTTCTTCATCAAAAAATCATGTAATTCTACAAATTAAGATTAAACTCTTCTATTGTAATACAAATTGTTTATCGATAAAATTATTTTTTTTGTATTTTTTCACGTGATATGAGAACATGTTCAAAAACTCTAGTCGTAACTATCGTTAGTTTCGTCGACGACGCCGCCTCAGGCAGTGATGCCATCACAGCCCTTAGGACAATCTTAATGCTGAAACCTCTCATTGCTGCAGCCCCAATCCATTACTGCCTCTGTTGTTTGTTATCATTACAATTACTAGCCTTGTTGCTACTCTAAGTCCTTATTGATGTTGTCCTGCCGTTGTTGCTTCTCTATCCTATTGCCGACTTGATCCATTGTCGCCACCATTCGGAGTGACAATTTTGTCGCATGTCGCCAAATTAATCAATTGCAGCCACCTTCGAGAGTGACAATTATTGTCGCCTCATCCGTTGCTGCACTTTCTTTTCAATTTACCCTTTTTTGTTCATGTGTTCATTTCTTGCCCATATCCTTGCTTAGGCCCTAATTCCCTAAGGCTATATCTTTTTTGCAAGCTTTTTGGTCGTTTGTTAACACGTTTGTTTTTAGGATATCCTTTTATAAACTTATTATCAGTCAAGCTTATGGTTTACATCATAAGCTTCAAGGGGTGTGTTGAAAAGTTATATTTAGAATTCTTAATATGTAATTTCTTATAGTTTTCTTAATCAACAAATTATATAATTTTATAAGTTGAGGCTAGACCTCACTATTCGATCGACCGGTACTGATAACAGAAACCTGTAAAGATTAAAGCCCAAGTATATCTAGGTTCAAAAATCAAATAAAACAAAACCTATACCAACCATCAATTTTAACACATTGTCGACACTTCAACACACATGCTTGAAATGGGTAAAGCATCAAATTCAAATGTTTTCATGGCTTTCGCCTCCGGCACACACATTCATCGAAAACACACAGAGATAAAGGCATATGTCTCCGATTACAGCTCTTGAAGCGCAGAGCTAAATCAAGAGTTCTAAAAACACTCTCGAATACTAACTCATAAGTATGCGATGAGCTAGGACATTCCAAGACTTTCGCACAACTTTTACAATATTCTTATTGTCTAGTTTTGTTAACGACCTAGAACACCCCCGCTCACTCTACTCTGCACTTCGCATTAGCTTTTCCTTTATCATAAGCACCTAAAAAAAAAAAAAAAAAAAAAAAAAAAAGAGAGGGAGGAAAGCGTGAGTGAGTGACCAACTTTAGCATACCCTAAAGTTGAATGATAGAGCTGCATGTGGTGGCTAAAAGAAAATCAACAACTAAACATAATACACTCAAAACAAACGTTACAACGTACTAAATCATGCATGAATATGAACATACCCAAGATTTTTCTATATTCCATAAGATCTTTCGTAGTGTGCACCTACGGGTTCTACCCACTTAGGTTAACGATGGCATACCCAGTTACTATAGCGTCCATGGTCAATCAGCCATATAGTTGGTGTAACAAATGAGCCGAAATGATGATTAACGCCAGATCATTTACTACCCGGACCTTTAGGCAAATTGAGATATATTTTATTTAAGTATATTTTATAATAAAATTATTTAAGGTAGTTCAAGTTCGAAGTCGACTCGAGCTTGATCTAATACATACAATCGAGCCGACTCAAGCTCAGCTCAGCTGATACAATCGAGCCGAGCTCGAATCGAATTCGAGCTTGAGATTTTTCGAGACGAGTCGAATTCAAGCTCAGTCTCTGAAGCTCAAGTTCGAACTTAAGTTAACCAATCGATCCGAATTTAAGTTTAGTAGTATTTAACTCGAACTCAGACTCACTTTCGACCCACAATTACGGGTTAGCGGGTTAGAGTGCCACGTCATCAAATTTTTGGTGGGGCCGAGTAGATCTGGACCCAGGTCCAAGCTTTGACTTTTTTGTGGGGTCGCTGACGCTCATGTTGCCAATCCGGTCACAGTCTTTCCCATCAACGCTGACCCGTCGTGATCGGTGCTGATCGCTGCAATGTCAGACGAGTTCCCTGTGAAAGAAAACATGCACAATTCAATGTTGATGCTCTATTTATTGACTGCAAGTTCTTTTAATGCACCCTAATAAATGCAAGGCTTTTTCTCAAGACAAAAATCCGCCGTGCAGTGTCAGGCGCGGCAACTATTTCACCAAAAACTTATATATATATATATATATATATACTAGCGAAAACATCATCTGTGATGCGTATAAAATTTTTTTTTAATTTTTTAAATTTAAAAAATATATTTAAAAATATTTGATTTATTTAAAAATAAAATATTTAAAAAAAAATTAAGATATTATATATATACAATTAATTATTATTAATTAAAATATATATATATTTAAAATATATATTATTTTAATTATATTATATATATATTTTTTAATATTATATATATATATATATAAGGGGGGTGCACTGTAGCAACCCCCTAAAAATATTTAATATTTAAAAAAAATTAAGATATAATATATATACAATTAATTATTATTAATTAAAATATATATTTTTTTAATTTTATATATATATATATATATATATATATATATATATATATAGCTATATTATTTTAAAATATTTAATATATACATATATATATTTAATATATATTAATATATATATATATATATGTAATATTATCAAAAAAAATATAGTCTACAAAGTAATTTGCAAGAGAAATATGTGACTCTTTTACACCAAAAATTGCCAATTTTAAGGAGAATTTGATGGATCTAATATAATAAAGGGATAATTGCAGATCAGCCCCTCCTATTTTAAGAGTTCGCAGATCAGCCCCCCGAAACGCGTTTTCGGGGGGCTGATCTCAAAAAAAAAAAAGCAAATCAGCCCCCGGAAACGCGTTTTCGGGGGCTGATTTGCCCATAAATGAAAAACGGGGGACTGATCTGCAAGAACCCCTATAATAAAAATCACATGCAGTTGTCGTGAGGAATGTGTACTACATATATCCCAATATCTTTATATGATTTTGATTGTAGTAAAAGTCCAAATAACATTAGGAAGAATTTATCGTACCACTATTTCTAATTAAAATGTAAGATAATAACCGAACTCGACGGTCACACACCCAAAAAACCACCACTACCATTACAGAGAAAGCACAACTAAACCGATTTTCTTTATTTTCAGGCTGAAACCACCATCATAAAGTTCTCTTTTCACACAATAAAATAGACAAAAGTCATTTAATTAATTATTTTTTTTGTAAAAAAAAACCATGCTTATATTCTTTTTTCCATGAAGTTTTTCTATATTATCTTTTAACATTGGAAATAATTTCATAAGAAATCCACATGTGAAACATTCAGAATTTCAGAATGAAACTTGAAATAAACCTTTAATATTTACAGAAAATGCATAATAATTTATGAAGGGACATGAACTGGGTGTGAATATATGATCCTACACTTGTACAGAACCCTTTAGACTCTATCTTCTGTCTCACACAGAACTGAATCCTTTTGTTTAGAATCACAAACCAAGCATGAAGGTGCTTCAGATGTTATGTTGGTTTCTTGATCTTTGTCTTTGCCCCATAGTACCAAGTATAGGCCAGTGGTGACAACAACTCCCCCAATTATGCTGAATTTCAAATATAATATGTTAGAATTTCAAGTAAATACTTCTCTCATGGTAATAAGTTATTACCAGAAAAAAAAAAAAATATGTTCGTTAGACCAAAAAAAAAATTATCCCAAAAAGAAATAAGAGGGTTCAAATCTGACATTTGTAATTGTACTGGCCTAATTTTATAAATTATCAAAAAAGTAAAAAAAAAAAAAAAAGATAAAAATAAAAAGTGTAACTTATTGGAATTAAAAAAAGAAAAAGAATATCAAGAGAAACCTCCGGGCTTTGGGTTTTCGGGATAACAGACGAAAAACCTCGAATAGCTCGGCCCGCTTTGGGCCCAGAATATTTAGCCACCCGTCCAGGACAACAAATATCTCTTATACATTTTCCTTCTAAAATATTCTAGCATTGTAAGTAAGATAAACATGGGATCTTAGTGTTACTTAGGGGTAAGTATTCGGGTCAACCCGAATTACCCCAATCCGACCCTAACTAAAAATATCCAACCCGAACTAAAAACTACCAACCCGATCCGAACCGAATTACCGCTCAACCCGAACTGACCAGAACCGGAAAAAATTTCGGGTTGGTTCGGGTCGGTTCAGATTGACCCGATTTTAAGAATTTTTTTTTAAAAAGTAATATTAAACAACAAAAAAAATAAAAAAACTAACTAATACAAAAAAATAAACATAACTAGAAAAAAAATAGACAAGAGTTGGCTCGCGGGGTTTATTCGAGGGTAGGTAGTAGTGTAAAAAAGTAAATAATTAAGTAAAATAAATAGAATAAAAGAAATTCGGATGTAACCCGACCTAACCCAACCTGACCCGAAATTTTAGAGGTCAACCCGAACCCAAATTACTTAAAATAGCAACCCGATCCGACCCGACCAAAATTTCACATATTTTTGGGTCGGATCGGTTTGGAAATTCAGGTTGAGCCGAATTACGCTCACCCCTAGTGTTACGATTTACCTTCCAATATAAAGTTTTTCGCCGAAGACACAAAATGCTAGCAGCGCCACCAATATTGATGAAACCGGATTGAACATAGTCACAAAAACAGGTCCTTTCTCTTGAGTGCACCACAATTGGATGAATATTATCAAACCAGAACAAACCACCCCCTGCACATTCAAGTCTCCAGTGTTGCTGATCATTGAATAACTCGCATTAAAAGGAAAAAAAATAAAAAAGATAGCAGCGTATACTTACAGCGTATATGACACTCCAAAAATTAATGCTGGATCCAAGGATCCATGCCGCCGGTTTATGCTCTATAATAACTGTAAAGAAAGCTGATTGTGCTGCCCCGATAAAGCTCATCCATGTAGTCAGCGAAAGTTGTGCAGGATATTTTTTCAATGTGTAAGCCTGTGACCATGGAAATGAAGCATTGTCAGGTATTAAAACATAATTTATGGCAACACCAAATATTCTACTTCATGTTACCGATCGTTACCATCACTGATACCGATCTTCCTGTAGCTATTTCAGTCTTTTTCTGACAAATGTTTGTTTCATGTGTTTTGGTGAAAGCCAAAGAACATATTTAGAACTTTGCTTCTCATGTATCTGCTTTCTTTTTTTTCAAAATAAATAAATAAATAATAAATAAATAAAAAAAAAAAACTTTGAAATGTTATATCTTTGAAAACTCAACTTTGATAGTTCAGAATGGGAACACCTTGGGATGTTAAGATAGTAAGATGAAATACACGCGGCTAAGACCACTTGGGCAACTAATTTTACCTGCATTATGTACCATATGGACCATGAAATGCAGCTAGTTATTGTAAGGATAGATCCTTCCAGCCATCTTTCATGTACCGAATTCCCCTGTATATGTATCAAAGTTCTCCACAAATTTTTCACCGCCGACCCTTTATACAGTGTCATTGTTGTCACGCCTGCTAGGGAAATAACTGTTCCGCAAATCTTTGCCAACCCATGAGCACTCTTAATGTTAAGATGCTCTAATCTATAAACATATAACAACAGAATAATTAAAAATAAACCAGATTGTCAAAATGGCAATTATTTACTGAAATTGTCAACAAAAAAAATTAATTTAATTAATTAAACATTTTTCAAAAATATAACAAAAGGTTTAATGGACTGTCAAAATTATACTTCAAAAGTTAAACATCTTTTGAACGACAACGTTAGCGGTCCATGAGATGTATTTTTATAATTTTTTAAAAATTACATAGTAATTCTATGCCAGTAGTATAGACAGCATACTCTAATCCAAGATTTAAAAAAAAGCAAATGGTCCGCGCGCGTGCGTGGACCCAAATCAGGTCCGCACGGACCCGAATTAGGTCACACGTCGTGTGACCTAAAATCATCGTCTAGATGATGAACAGTATTTAAAAAAAAAAAAAAAAAAAAAGCTGGAGCCGCCGGCAGCTCCGGCACGTTTCGGCGGCACGGAGCGTGCCGCCCGAAATGTCGAACCATGCTCTAATCCAACAATGCCATTAAAAAGAGGAGATTGTGTACCTAAGTAGAAAAGCGATGACGAAAGTCATGGAAGGTATAGTATTGACCATAGAAGTAACGAAGGTTGGAGAAGTGTATTTCAAGCTTGCGAAGTACATATTAAGTGTCAAGCTACCCCTGCATGCACAATTAACATATTAGAGCCGTTATACAAAGTAGATGCAATAATCTTTCTTTTGTTTTTGCCTATCGCTGTAAAATATAAATACTTACCCTAGGAGTGAAAGTACAAATATCTCCAGAAACAATGCCCAGGTCAGCTTCGGTCTTAGCTTTCTGAAATACAAGAAAGAGATTGTACATACAGGCATATATGTCGAAGCTGCTTAGAAGTTAAAAGTTAGAACATCGAAGTTATTGATTCTGCTCATAGCCTCATGTATTTTCTCCAAATTTACACATACGTAAAAGCATAGTCTTACGTGCCGTCGACAAAGCCTGTGCAGGTCGGCACAGCCTTTGTGGGGCAGCACGTCTCTATTCCTACAATTATCGGCACGGCACAAACCGATATGGCACGTGCTGAAAAATCTAATATATGAATTATAGAATTAATTTTGAATTTGTTTACTTTTATTTTTGAAAAACAAAAACGGAAAAACTTGAGTAAAAAGATAACTTGAAACGTACCTTTCGAGAAAATAGGCAAAAGGAAACATAACAAAGCCGGACACAATGTGTCTGTAAGTTACGTAAACATGAGGATTCAATCCATGATTGAAGGAAGCTTCTGCAATGAAGTACAGAAATGTATAACCTAACTGACAGAGAAACATGAGAAAGTGTGGCTTGTATCTCTTATATTTGCCTCCAAAATAGATGCCATTGCCCATAGATTTTGAGCCTTGCTTAATTATAAAAAATTTTCACTGAGATGGACACTGGAGACGAGATTAGCAGACTACCATGCATTATATATCAAAAAAAAAAAGCTGCCCTTTATGATTTTGCTAGTAGATCGAGCATCATATTCCACAATCTATTTGCCTACTTGTAGACCATCTGTTGGTGCTTCTCAGAGATGCATCCACTACCAAGCTAATGGATCAAGCACTAAAGAATTCTCTTTTAAGCTTAAATTATGAAGTATGTTATAGCAGGTAGTTAAAACGACACTAGAATATTAGTTAAGCAATGTATACATATGTTAGCAATTTTAAGCTGCCACTAGAATAACTTGCAACTACACCGTCCCCCGCCCCCGGGTCAGTCGGCCGGGGCGCTCGCCTCAGGAAGCGAGCGCCCGGGCTCGAACACCGAGGTGCTTGCAATGGGGATGTGCCCGTGATCACGAGTTTACAGCGGTTGCGGAGAAGCTGGTGGCTGGATAACTCCTAATACTCCATGTCTGGTCCGGGGGCGGACGCCAGGCCGGGTTTTACTCTCCTACGCACCTGGGTCCAAAATGGTCCTATAGGTGTGCGTAGAAAACTGTGGTCCAGGGAGGGGTTTCGCCTCGTTATCTTAAAAAAAAAAAAAAAAACTTGCAACTACACCAATTATCTAGAATCTTAACTCATCAATTTCAACTGCAATACATGCTAACATTTGAATTCGTTAAAATACTCGCAAATCAAGATTTTGTTCGAACTTTTACTTATTCATGCATCACTTGTAACATAAGCATGCATATCATCTCTTTTTCAGATTTATCATTTAATTAATAATCAGGAGACTTACCTTGCAGCTTCTTCTTTTAGTTGAGCCTGGCTATCTGGACCACTTGTTTTAGTTAAAGGTTCTGCACTAACTTTCACAATTACTACGAGGAACCATTTGATACAAGAATATAAAAATAATCAAAATCTTAAAAGCTACTTATAAGTAATTTCCTTTGGCATGATAGCAATAGATAACAAGAACAATCCATGGGCAACCTCTAATTAAAATCCTTGGTAACTTATATTAACTTTGACAGAGTGTGTAGTTTATTATGTATTGACAGAGACACTCAATGTGGCCGGCAAGCATGCTTAAGAGAAATTAAAAGTACCACCACTATAATCCACATCTGTTATTAAAGTAATCAGATTACTTTTAATACACTTCAAAAGAAAAAAAAAAGCTTTAACATAAATTTTCAGTAGTGCTTGCTTTTTGTCGATCATGAAATGCTTTCTTGTTAGTTCATGGTCCCTATGGGTGAAATCAAACAGAACTTGTTGTTCTTCGGTGGATTCTTTTTTTTTTTTTTTTTTTAAATTTAATCCAAACTCATGATCTTTGACTCTGGTAGCGAGTGAAATAACAAAACCTTTTTAAACATAAGATAGAAAGATGATCTATCTATTCTAACAACTAACTATGGTGTTTTTGGAGCAAATCCAAGAATAATTGTTGTTCAGTGGAAAATGAATGGAGTATGTATCATCATATTCTGCTTGCTACTAACAAAACTTTTTTAAACATAAGATAGAAAGATGAACGTATCTATTCTAACAACTAACTATGGTGTTTTTGGAGCAAATCCAAGAATAATTGTTGTTCAGTGGAAAGTGAATGGAATATGTATCATCATATTCTGCTTGCTACTGCATATATTCCTGGCAGCATTGCTTACATATCAAGTATAGAGACATAAGCATAAAGGAGAGCAATTGTGCACTTTATTCAAAATTCATTGCTGGAAAAGATGCTTCATTCTGATCAAGGAAGAACATAACCAATATATGCTCGGTCCTCGGATTTTGGGCGGTGATTTCTAAACGAAGCGAAAGATGAGAGAAAATCGTTGAAATTGTTTGAGCATTTAAAAGAAAGATTCATCAATCGCCGACTAGGAGATCTGAGGTGAGAGAACTACGCTTATCAAAAGGGTAGGAGAAGGCATTTAAAGAACTTAGTGGAGATTGTCAAGGATGAATTTACTTTTCCTGACTTGAAAGAAGATATGGTTATAGAAAAGCAAGCGCCACGCCGCATAGAAGGATTGATATAGTCTAGCAGGAATAAGACTTTTTTTTTTTAGGGAGAAAAGGCATTGCCTTCATTAAAATAAAGAAACTACGTTTGCCTCAGTTGACATAGAGTTCCAAAGTACATAGACGCAAGAACAAGTGTTGTTATTGTTGAATTAATATTTAGGAGATTCTTGACGCAGCTTTCAATAAGCTAGAACAACCTGGACCTAATAACTTATGCTAAGTTTTCTTATCTCGAAGCCTTGAACATGAAGCCTCTTGGTGCCCCAAGGGTTTATTCCTTGTGAAGTGACATTTAAGTTTGTTTGGAGAATATCCATGAAGAATCTAAAAGACTACAATTTTGATTGAATTCCTATTTTCTTTACATCAATTCAACTGTTAAGTCCTGTAATGTTTCGCAACATCAACCACAAAACTGGAACATCTTGCCTCAGCATCTATAAATTAGTTATAACTTATGGAGGGTGCTTTTTCTTCTCAGTTTTCTCAAAAAGAAAAAGAAAAAGAAAAAGAAAGAGTTACTAAGTCCAAGTATTAAATAAGCTAGAAAAATATAGAGCTAATAACTTATGATAAGCTTTGTCATCTTGAAGCTCTGAACATTAAGGTTCTTGGTGAACCAAGAACTTCTTCTTGACCACAATTGAGTTTGTTTGGGGAAAGAGTAGCAAGTAAAGAATCTAGAATATTCCTATTTATTTAGATAAAATCAACTAAAGAATCTAGAATATTCCTATTATTTAGATAAAATCAACATTGCCATGTCAACCACGGAACTGTCTATGACACAAAGACTGTGGCCCATAGCATCAGAACACTAATACAACGACAACAATCGGTTACATGAATTCTTATATGACATTATACTCTACATGTATCCTTGTAATGTCCTTCTAAATTGCACTATGGAATACATTATATTATATTCTGCAAATCTATTCCTGCATATATTTTTCACATGTGAAAGCGCGAACAGAAGATCTTACATCCACATAAGCCGATACTGATTACAACTTGAACTCGTCAAGTGCCGGTCGTCCATCCAGTCCTTTTGCTTCGTAATGTGAAATATACTCAGGTAATTGGATTTCTCTGTATACTGGAGGGCATTCATATGATACTAACTCCTTAATTGGACCGTACAATCTGGATAATGGATGGAGATGCATAGTGAAGAAGCATGCTACTGATACTCTTGGACCAATTGTATTAGCAAGTACTCTGTGCTCAATGCTCTTGAACTTGTCATTTGAGATTAACTGCATACAGGAAAAGAAAGCAAATTATGATAGAGGTTAAGATGGAGCTCATATATTTTATACTAATTAAATGAAATCTTTACGTATTTGACAGAGAGCACTGCTGCAGGGCACGAACTTTAGCATGAGTTTTCTCAAGAAGTTTATGTTTTTGTCTATCGTTCAGTTTTTTTTTTTTTTTTTTTTTTTTTTTTTTTTTTTTTTTGGCTGTAGTTCAAATTTAAAAACTGAATCATGGAAAAAAAAAAAAAACGTGGCACAAAGCATTTCTGTTTGGAAAATAGGCCAAGTATTATGGAAACAGCTATTTGTTAAGATAATTCAATAATCTCAAGATGTCTTCATTTCTCTTCGGGGAGGAAAAAGGCAAAAAAAAAAAAAAACTGAAGAGATCTGCAAAATTTGTAGTTATTATTCGTAAGGTCCATAAGCATAAATCAACGCGAAGGTCCTAACTGACTGACTTAGAAGAATATGGCACATGTAGAACTTTTTTTAATCAGTTTTAAACCGAATTATAACATCCAAATCACTATGATGCAAAATCTCTAAGTATAGTTTGACAACACCTTGAGAAAATTTCAGCTTGTACTTGTTACCTATGGTTTTTTCTGTTTAAAACTCCTTTATGTCTTCCAGAATAGAGAAATGCTATTCTTCAGGGTCATTTTGACCTGAAGAAATCAGGGCCGATGTGGCACAATGCCACGTCAGCATATTTTTTATTATTGTTTTGGAAAGAAGCAAAATTAATGTAATTTTTTGATAAGTGTGAAGTAGTTATTTCCAACACATTGAGATGTGTGAATAAGTAATTCCAACACATTAAGATGTATGAATAATTAATTTTTAAGTATTTTATTAAATATTTGGGCTAATGTAGCATTGTGCCACATCAACCTTAATTTCTTCATGGTCAAAATGACCCTGAAGAATATCATTTCTCTCCAGAATATTAAAGGAGGTGATACAAGTACTCAAGATGCAAACTGTACCTGTAGGAGGTCGCCGATATTAACCACAAAAGCTCCAGGTAAAGGTGGGACATCAATCCACTCATTCTGGTAAAGGACTTGCAGACCTCCAATCTCATCTTGCAGAAGGATGGTTAGAAAGTCTGGATCAGAATGCTTGCTTGCTCCAAGAGTTAAATGTGGTTCTGGGCAAGGAGGGTAGTAGTTCATTACTATGGCATGTCCCCTACCACAATCCATTTCCTTGAGATGATTTGACTTGAGACCAAGAGCTTCTGATAGTAATTCAAGTAGAGTGTTTCCCAACCTCTCAACATGCTTCGAGTATTCAAAGAGTGTTTTTCTGTATGTTCAAATGATAAATAGATTACTTGGAGAACATTCTAATCAGCACGCAAGATGATAGCAGGCCATATGACAATTAGACCTGTTTATGGGCCGGGAAAAAGTGGGCTTATGCCCCTTGAGAGGCCCGAGCCTTGCCCGATCCATGGTGGGCCCGCCTGGCTAAAGTTAGGTCTGGCCTGAGGCTTGTTGTATATAAATGAAACTAGAATTTCATATAAAGAATAGATATCAACTTACTTTTCGTTCAAAATAATCTGTAAATTTATGTTTAAAAAGAAAAAATTCATTGTTTTACCATAAAATTAATAGCAGGTTACTAAAGTTTAATAATACGTATATTTTTATAGAACTAAAAAAGCAATATTTTATTTGATAATTATACTAGTGCTTCAATGATGTGAGATTTTTCTTTATTTTTATGTTAACAAATAATCACGGACAGCTACTAGTTAGTGGGACAAGTTCAAAGATTAAAAATAAAATAGATAAATTAGCTAAAGTTGTTTTTTTATGTGAAATTGTGGGTGTGCGTGCATGTATGTCTTTGACTTGTTTTTTTTTAGGCCTATGATCCCACGGAAACAGCCTCTTTCGGAGTATGGTTGCGTACATCTATTATTCCCAAACCCCGCCTTAGCGGCCTTAGTGGGACTCTTGACTGGGATGTTGTTGTTAGCTAAAGTAAGTAGTTAGACCTCCTGTCATACCGTTGTGGGTTTATTTTCACAGCTCGAGCTTGGCTGAGTGGTGTCAAGCTCGAACCAGGCCTAGGCCCCGATTTTTCAGGCTCGAATCGATACATGGATGTTAGTCATATATATATATATATATATATATATAGATTGTGATTCAAAACATACATATAGGATCCATGTCTGGTTTTACAATAGCTACCAACCTAGCCAGAGCTCCTCCTCTAACAGGCTCGGAACTAGTCCTACAATCACATAAGGGGTTTATAAAGATTATATATAGCAAACATTTCGGTTAAGTAGATAATAAACAAATTTTATTACATATAGTTATAGGATATTACATGACCGTGTTTCATAACCAACAAAACAATGCAGAATGCTATAGTATCTATCATTGTCAAAATATTATTATATATTAATCATACAATTATTATAAGATCCATAATATAGTAATATCAAATAACTGTGTATTCAAGATGAACACTGCTAAAGAACATTATCTTTTGACAATCCATTTCTGCGTGGTGGAAATGAAAGCGGTTCCCATCTCGAGTGGGTGCTGCAGGATGGATGAATGAGACAGGGGTTGAATGTGACAAACAATGGAGAACAAAAACATAGTTTTAGTAAAATCGACCTGAGAGGTGGCGGCACCTCGTCGGTGGTGGGCGGCTCCGGCGCCATGACGGCGAAAACAGAGTCTCTCCAATTGGCCGCTGGGGCGGTATACAAATCGAAATTGCTGGTGTAAGTAACCATCTTCCCCCGCTCCCGTGTATAATACACCTTCTTCTCCTCGACCGTCGCACCATGGAACGCTCTCACGCCTTCCAACATCCCCACCGCCACTCCCTCCGGCACACCATGGTTCACCACCTGGAAGAACCCAAGAGTCTCCGATGCTGCCTTCACTTGTTCGACAACCCGACTCCGCTCCTCGTTGTTGATCCCGGCGAGATCGATGGTAGGGATAAAGACACGTGGCTGATCGGCAGAGGGCTGGATTGGTGTTGGTTGGATGAAGAAGCGAGGGATTTCAGTGACGCCGGCGTCGACGAGGCCCTTGACGCCGGACTTGGTCTCGTCAAATGCCCGGAGCTCGGCAAACCGATCGTAGGCAGCTGCCATGGCCGAGGGAAAGTTTGGCCCGTTGGGGCAGAACAACAGTCTTGATTATTTTTTGGGACAATTGCATTTCACCCCCCCCGATTCTCTAGATTTTACGAATCCGCTCCTGAAGACAGATGAATATATTAACGCGTGCATCTTAGAGACTAATTTGCAAAGTTTCAAAAATGGGGCTGATAGGTAATAAATTTTTTTTTTTAATTTCTTTTAGCATTACTATTTTATAGCAGTTGGAGCAAACCCTGCGACGCAAAGATAAGAATTATTATCTTTATAATAATAGTGCAGTTTTAAATTCTGTCAAAGACAGAATAAAAATATCTTCTACTAGTCACGAACAAGGTATTCACCTTTATTTTCATTACTATTAAAAAAAATCAGACCTGAAGCTAATATTTTGGGCACGCTAGGATTTTTCTACTTTTTTATGCTCTAGGTTTTTTTTTTGGATCAAATTGTGTTTTTTTTTCTAATTTAAGAGCCGAACCAAATTTTATAACTTAAAATATTTTAAATGATTAATATGTAATATAATAAAGGGTATCTAAATAATCTGCAATTCACTATCTAATAGTTTATTGCCACATGCTATAAGAAATAGTAGGTGGAAACAAACTAATTATTAACAATTTATCGTCTATAAACTACCCGCCAACTGTAATTAAACACACCATAAGTAATATAGTTATATTGATTGATCATCGATTTCGCTTCAATTGGTTAAATCTACCGATTAAATATGCTAAACCCGCTACTCAACACGAGAATCCTATCCTCGCATATAGAGAGTTGGTCTCTATGAATTGGGAGGTCAGAATACAGCATGCGCGAAGTTAACCAGATTATGATTGTCCAATATTTGGAGCTTTATTTTTGCCTATTGGATTTTATTTTTTAGGATAACCTAGTAGGATGTTTAATGTCTGAAAAATACTACTAACCCCCAACAAACTACCTAACAAACCACACACAATCAATCTCCACCACACATATATCTCGTGATCCGCACAATTCTTTTGTGATTCGCACAAATATCAAAATTACAAATATACCCATCGTGATGTATGGTCTTGATTGTGCCACGTCAGTATGTGTGATTTATTGTGTGGTTCCTTGGGTGTGCATAGCAAAACCCTGTCTGTCTCTTGCATATATAAGTAATTTTGATTTTTCTAAAATTATATAGATTTAAGGGACCCTGTCCCTTTTTGAAAAAAAAAAAAAATTGATAAGAAGAGATTGGTTGGTTGAATAAAAGTTCGGAAAAAAGTTATCCGGTCGAATATTTTAGTGTGAAAATAGTTCGAACGAGTGTTCGCACGCCTTATGTCCGATAAATCTGTAATTTTATCAATTCCAAGATATACGAACATATGTTCGAATTATTTTTCAAACTATTCGATCGGACATAATAGCGTTACCTGGTAGGTCAACCCTTCATGTCTTAAAACTCCTTAGCTGTGACCACGAGCCCACAATCTCAGTACTGCATTTTCATTTCTGAGTTTTGACCGATCCGCGGCGGCGATCCCGACTCCGACCCGGAATGGAGTACATCGACTACTACGAGTCACGGCCGCGTTTCGTGTTCTCAGCCCGCTCCGCCGCCGCCTCAGCCGCCGTCGACACCCAGCGTCGCCATCCAACCGCCGTCCATGCCGCCATTGGCATCCTCTCCGCCTCCGCCCTCTTCATGGCCGCTTACTACTTCTACGATTTCTCTTTCCTCTCGTCCGTTCTCGCCTGGATCGCTGTCTCTCTTTTGATCGGACCCTTCGCCCCTCAAAATCTCACAGGCGGTGACCCCACCGTCGGTCGCGGCCCGCCGATTCCTGATCCCGTTGAAACCGCTGCTCAACCCGATGGAGAAATTTCTGATACGAAAAAACGGTCCTCTGGCCGTCGATCTCGGCCTGCGCCTGCTCCGTCGCCGCCTCAGATCTCAAACGGTATCATCATCTTACTTCTTGTTGTTATTATTTTTATATGTTGTTGTTGTTGTTTTTTGTTTGCTAATATATCAATATGCTGCTAGTTTCGATTTTTAGTCTCAAGTAATAAAAATTGTATTATCATTATTATTGTTGTTGTTGTTGTTAGTAAATGAACTATTAACTATATTGTGTTTGTTTGCCAAGAGATGAGTAATGTTTACGGGTTCTGAATTTAGTCATGAAATAAGTAGTAGAAAGTTAAATCGAAAGCCGAAGTTGGGCTTCAGGTTTCATAGTTGAACTTCAGTGCATGAAATGATCCTGATGAACTCAATCGGAGTGAGAGGGTTCCTGAATTGGAGCTAATTGCAAAATTCTAGGAGTTTTATAACTTTAGTGGACTAATCCCCAAGTCTGTGATGAGACATATTCGGGCCTCTAGCTTAGCATGTAATGTTATACACTAGAAAAGGTCATAGTTAGTAGACCTGGCTTGGTAATCAATCAATCTATGGGCAGAATTATACGATTTTGTTTCCGCCAATGAGCAATTGGTTTAGCTCGATGGATCAATAAGTTATCATGTTAAAAAATAAGCAATGCATTGCTCCTTTCTTCTTTTTACCTATATATTAATAATAATGAACACCCTCATGACGGCTACATATTAGGTACTAAGGAAAATACTTGGAGGAATGTAAGGATTCTTGAATTGAAAAGTTGAAAATATGACTGCCAAACTAACTCTAAATATGTAACGCCAGAATCGCCAAACTAGCGCCAAGGTTGCCTATCACAACCCTCCACCCAACGACGCGCACAGTCCTCAGAGCTTCGCCCCTTCAAAGCTTACAAAATATTATGCAAAAACAAAAAGAAATATAATTTCTTAGCACACTTAGCACAAATGAAAAGTACTCGCCCCTTCTCTGTTAAATAAAGACAGCTCTGCTGATTCTCTTCTTCATTGTTCTTAAGTTATTCAACATTGTATAGCTTGATTAATTTTCTGTTTCTATTATGCTCAAGTATCGTGGCTCTCTTGAGTTCAATGTTCTAGGAGAGACTTGTTTCTGCCACTTGTATATTGCTTTTTTCGCCTTAATGAAAAACTAGTCTTTGGATTAGCTTCTCTTTTAATGGAGATTTTTTTTAATCTTTTCACTTTTTGGTTTGATTTTGAGAAGTTAATATATAACTTTGATGTATTTAATTGTTGGCTAAAGCTGTGATAAATGAGTTCAATTTAAGGCTTGACCATTTGAGGAAGCTGGTAGATTTGCTTGGTATGTTTTCACTGGAGTTGTTCTTACAATTCTTCATTTATCTTTTGTTTTCTTTTTTTAGTTTTGATCTTCAAATATGATTCTTTCTTCGGTTCTTGGATAAAGGTTGCCAGTTAATTGCAAATATGATTTCCTTTAACATTCAGGTTTCTTCGTAATTTAATCTCTATTGCTTTCCATCTCTCATAAACTATTTTCTATTATAACCGCCTGCTCGTTGCAAGCTTCCGTTCAATCTGATTTGATATTCTCTGATTTCATCATCTTCTTCGTTGTCTCTGATATGGCTCATTTAAGGCTCTTCCAACTCCAACAGAACTGAATTTCAGTCATCTGTTCTGTTCTCGCTTTGCCTATAAGCCCGACATCACTTGATTTAACGTAGCACTTACAATTGTTTTGTTATAATCAGAGTGAATCTCGATAAATCAAGATGTGGTATCTGGGTTGAAAGGAGGGTACCGTCTAGCTCGGCTCGGACTACCGGGCCGTCCTGTTAAAAAAAATATTTTTATTTTATTTTTGAAATTAAAATAAAAAATTTATTTAAAAAATAAAAAAAATAAGCAGCATTGCCGCGCCCAAGGCAGCGCTGCCTGATGGGATGGGCACCAGCTCGCGCTGCCCTGGCCCCTGATGTCCCATCAAAATTTAAAATAAAAAAAAACAAATGATGGCAACAACACATTGCCATCACATGACATCAATTCAATATATATATATATATATATATATATATATATATATAACACGACGACCATGGGGGCCGGGCAGGAGCCCGCACGGCCGGGCCGAGCCGCAGTACAGCCGGCGGGCCACGGGCCAAATTGACATCTCTAATAGCAAGTGTGCAATTAACGTGCATAATGCTATAGTATATGATAAGATCCATACAATATAAACAATAAGAGTGATTACGAGTACTTTTAAGTGAAGGTGTGCGATTAGTATATCGCAGAGTTTGTAGGTGTTTGACCGAGTGCATATGAGCTTCGGGTACCCAAAACAAATAATAGAATATTTATTCAATTGCTAATGACTATTTACTTTTTTTTAAAATTTAAAGTCAGGAATTTCTGCTTGTCTGTATTCTAGGTTTAGAGATGTTTTTTTCCCTTTTTGTTGCAGAACCACCTAGTTCCAAGACACATTCATCTGAGGCTATAAAACCCTCGGAGAAAGAAGTTTGGTCCAAGACGATGCAACCAGAGGAGGAGATGGGTTGGACAGAGGAGGAGTTTGAGATCCTTAAAAAGCAAATCTTGAAGCATCCAGCGGGGGAGCCCCAGAGGTGGGAGCGAATCGCCGAGGGCTTCAATGGACGACACGGTGTCACCAGCGTAATTGCTGCTGCCAAGTCCCTGTCGGAGAAGCGACCTGTTGAGGGGGACTCGTATGCTCAGTTCCTGAAGATGAGGAAGCCGCTGGACAAACGGGTGGAGGCGGCGGGTGGTGGTGATGATAATATTGAACCGAAGAGGGAGGAATGGACCTCCGCGGAGGATTTAGCATTGCTGAATGCGCTAAAGACATTCCCGAAGGATGTAGGCATGAGGTGGGAGAAGATCGCTTCTTCTATTCCGGGAAAATCTAAGGCAGGCTGCATGAAGAGGGTCGCGGAACTTAAGAAGGATTTTAGGAGCTCAAAAGCTTCTCAAGCGTAGAGATTTTTCACGCTTTCGGATTTAGACGTACGATAATATGATCATATATATCTTAAGATTATAATACATGAAATTCTTTTACACCTGCTTTGCTTGAAGGGTTTTTTGCTCATATATTCGTAATTTGTCCTTTTTGTCGTATCATTAAATAACTGATTTGTTTTCTTTTTTCTTTTTTTTTGGTCTATATAAGTTCGAACGATATATATAAACTGTATAACTGTGGTGGTCTATTGTGATTGTTGTGTCATTGATTACGTTTTTATATTCCAATCAACATCTCATATTTTTTTGGTCTGGTTTTCTTTTTTTGCCCTTTTTTTGTTACCTTCAGTGCTCTTTGGATATGTTTTTATTTATTGTTCCTTTGCCAAAAGTATCTCCTTGGGCTTTAAAATGATTATGCTTCTGTAATTTTCCGGATATCATATATTATATATATATATATATATATATGATAGATCGGATTTCAGAGAGTTAATTACGCATCAGTCTTTCTATTTTCAAGAGTTGCGCATGTATTGTTACGTCAGTACATTTTTTGTTTTTGATTATGCTTCTGTATATTTTTTTGTTCGTATATATATATATTTGTATGTGTGTGTATAAAAGCTTAAAATTTGTTTTTAAAGCAAACCGTGTTTGATTAATGTTTGACAAAGTTATGCAACATTATTTTTATTATTTTTTTGGAGAAAAGGCTAATAAGTGGAGTACAGATATTCTCTGTTGGAGAATTATATTTAGAAATAAAAATGTTTAAAAATGTTAAATAAATTCACGAAAATCATAGTCCAAATTTTTATTAAACTATGCTTTTCCTGATTAACAAATTCAAAATTTCAAAAAAAAATTGAATTATATAATTATGAAATAGAATGTTTGTGCTTATCATTTTAAGAAATTTAGAAAGATATATTTTTCCGTACCATTCTCCACCGCATTTCAAACTCTAATAAGCGGGTGATTAAAGTGATTGGTCAACAATATTGCTTACACGTGCGAGTTGTATATAAAAATTCGATAGTAGAATCAAAATAATTTCCAACTAATAATTTGTATTACAATAATTATATAAAATAGACCGATTAAGAATATAATTTTTTTTTAATAATTTTTTTAAAAAAAATGGCTAGTTTATGATGATGTAGGAGAGATACTATAATTATTCCACTTTCGAGTGAAATTAGTCACATTCTTTAGGGTAGAATACTCTCTGGAAAAAAAAAAAGAAGTGATTGATCCAAGAAATCTTATAAGATGGATAATTTGTTAAAAAGTATTTTCTAAAATTATTTTTAGTTAAAGATGACTTCCTAATTTGATTTGGTTTTTTTAACACCCTTGACAACGTAAAATAATGAAAATATTCAAATTCTTATTTTTTATTTGGAAGAGTAATTTTTCAAACTCATTCAAAAAGGCCCATAATTTTTATAATTACTAAATTAAGATAAAATACACACATAAGTACTTTTTTTAAAAAAAAATTAAATATAAAAAATAGATTATTGATGTATTTTATAACTTTTGTATTGTAAAATTTTTTCAAATAAATATCCAGATAAATATTTTAAGTCTTCGATGTATTTAATAGTTACGAAAACTATAGGACCTCTCAATATATATTTAGAATTTTTTTAAAAAAAAATTAATATAAAAATTATGAAATATATATATATATATATATATATATATATATATATATATATATATATATATATATAGTTTTGTAAGTTGTTAAAATGAGAATATTTTCGCCATCACAGGTTGTGAGGAGAGGAGAAGAGGCATTAAAGCACCGATTGGAGGGACATCTTTTGCCTAAGTATATTTTAGAAGCACTGTTTAGCAAATAGAAATTAACCGTACAGATTTTACTGCAGAATTATGCACTTTAAAATTATATGCGAGGATTTCTCGTTCTTCGAAGAGAGTTTTCGCTGGCGTCCGTGTTACTCCTATCAGGGTGGGCACCCTGCTCTCTCGTTGGTTATAGTTTAATTTTTGAAGATTTCAATCGATCTGGGATCTTGATTCTTGCTGTGTGTATAGATTCGCCAATTGGATGGCTTTGTGTTAATTAGATTTGATCCTCTTTGATTTTGGTTTATCCTCTTGTAGGGTTCGCTGCGGTTTTGGTATTGATTAGTGTTTGATTTTGTTTCGTTTAAATCCTTGTTTGATAATTGATCTGATGCTTTTTAAATTCGAATAGCGTTTTATATTGCAGATTGTTGGTGTTTGGATCTGAGTACCGTTTCTGTAGCTGAAAATTAAGCCGAAGAATTTAGTGGAACCATGTTTAATGGACATTCTAAGTTATCTATCAATAGCTAGAATTAGTAGTTGAATCATTGTTCTGAAAGAACTGTCTAGAATGACACTTTCTTAATTATTTTGATTTTAGGGTATATCCTTGTTCTATTTACCTGTTTGTATAGCATGTATGAATTAGCGCATTGATAATCACTATTCGCACATTATATTCTATCACCTTCATTAGAAGGTATATAAGCATTAATTCTTGTATGCTGCCACCTTCATTACAGAGAATGTCGTGTGCAACCTATCGTTAGATCTATATTGGGGAAGTTTTGACTGCTTAATGAGGTTCCCATATTTTTTCCATAGTCTGTGCTTAATTGTATGTCAAAATAATTTTTCTAGAACGAAGAAGTAAGTGTGCTTGAACCCTTTTTAAGTATAACCTTATACAGGAGTTATATGTCACTACTGGACATGAAATCAAACTATGGAGCTATCACTTCTATTTTTCAAGTTTTTAAAATGACATAGCCAATTTGAAACCTGTAACAAATTTTGCAAAATCTGTATGAAAATGTGTTTTAACTTGTAAAAGTTTCTTAGAACGTAGACCACAATTTTTACCACTTCAATGCTCTTATCAATCAAATCAGGCCCATAAAGCTCTTTCTCTAATTTTCCAACACAAAGGTGGTTTACAGTTGCGTGCATATAAAGCTTGACAGGGTGCCATTTGTATTGTATGTTCGTAATTACTAATATGTGAAAATTCTGTTAAGGCAAGTTTACATCCCAACTACTGCTATAATCAAGTATATTGGACCTAAGCATAGCATCCAACACTTGGTTTGTTCTTTCAGTCTGTCCATCCGCCTAAAACGAGGGAAATCTTATTTTTTTTGCCATCTCATCATCCAAAAGCTAACAGCAGCAGCCTCAACGGCACTCTTTTTGTTCCTTATCTTACCCAAAACTGCATATTACTCTCTAGAACCTTCGACTTGAAATTCTCCCAACATTACATCCAAAAGTCGCCTACTTCATAGCTATCTCTCTTGGCGGTATCATGGGAAAAAGGTCCCATTAAGATCATATCGATCTCTTCTGTCATTTGGCCCAATATGTCATATCTCATGTTGGTACTGGCATTGCTCTAGAGGATGCATCCTTGCTTCAAAAGTATAATTTGCTTTTCTGGCAATTGAGTTGGAGCACGACTTGGTAGAGGAATGAAGGGTTTGGTGGTTGTCTTGATATATATTGTGTTACTGGGAAAACATGAGCTAGAAGATTGCATTAGTAGTGTATTTAAATTGCTGTAGCATTTGGTGATACTATTTGAAGTAACAAGAAATTTGGTAAATGGATTACCGGTTATGAGCTCGATTTCATTTCTTTAATATATAAAAGCTATGTAGTTGGACAATGTAGGTAGTGTTAATCCACTAATTGAAATGAAGATTCATATTCAATTCTTTTTGAGCTTCTAAACGACTAATTGTGATTTATTATATTCACGAGGTAAGGTCCAATAAGCGAAAATTCTAGCGACGAGTCCAACTTCTCCTAAGTCCTTTTAGGACGTGTTTGGATTGTAGGTAAACAAATGGTTACTACTACTCAGGTTAAAGGTACCACCTGTTACCCCGTTTCGATTGGAGGTAGTGGGTTTTCCTAGCGGTAGCCTTTACTGCACTTTCTCTCTGCTCCTCTCTTGGTTTCCCCCTAAAACCTATTCTCCATAGTCCTCTGCGTTACTTTTGCAGCTTTGTTGCCAAAATGGCAATCAACAATTGTCGCCGCCACAATCTAGCGAGCTAATCTGCTGCAACTTTCTCCTCCACGTCAATCCCTCTCATCGCTCTCAGGTGACTATTTCCTTTTTTCTTTCTCTCTCTCTCTCTCTCTCTTCTCTTCTTCTCTCTCTCTCTCTCTCTCTCTCTCTCTCTCTCTGTGAAAGGCAATTTGATCGAGAGAGTGCCATTGCATAATTTTGATAGAATTAGCGGTAGAGAAAGCTTACTGGGACAATGCCGGATCACAGACTTCTTGGCGAGGATAATCAGATTTCCTGCGACGAGGTTCTCGCCTGGCGGTAGGGAGGCATCATCAGAGGAACAATGAAGTGAATATGGCGATGGGAGGCACATTGGAGAGCGCAGGTGCTCGTGTGATGGCAGGAGCGCAGTGGGCTCACAAGGGGCTGATAATTGTTATTAGCATTGCGACGGTAATCATTACGGTGGAATGAACGAAGGTGAAGTTGGCGGTGGAGGAGACAGTGAGATAGAACAAGGCCGCTGATGGTGACTAAGGATACGGCAGTGCGGGTGGCTTGAGGTGGCTGTGGGGAATAGTTGCTAAAGCCAAACACGTGTAATTAGTTACTCTTCTAACCTTTCCATTACTGCTAGTAATTAGTTACTAGGGTAAGAATTATCATTACCTTTAATCCAAACGCAGTTACTAGCTTAATCGAGAACTTTGCAATAAGTGGTCGCTCTCTGCTATTTTTTATTTGTCTGTGATTTGATGTGCGTCTTTTGTTGTTATAATTAGTTAGTCGCTCTCTTCTCTCCACTTGTTTTCTTACAATATAACTTTTAACCAAATTTTTGCCTTTAGGACCACCAATTCCGTTTAGTTAAATTTAAGATATAATGTACCATTATATTCTGGCTGTATAATTGTAAAAATTACTTAGGGAATCATCGAGGATAACCTTTTATCCCTTTTATTTGCAGGTTCCATTCAATGTGTTGATTGTACATGTAAAAATTGATATATTATCTGATATCTGATTATCCATAGGATGGCTGGGTTACCACGCCATGTAATTGCTTGCCTTCAGTCAGGACAACTTGCTTTCTTAGCCATTTTGGTTTCTGGTGGAATTACATTGCAAATTTTGGTTAGCATTCCTCTTACACTCTCTGTCTATAGATTCTATGTATTCTTTTTATTAAGTATTTCTCATGTTTCTTTCTCAGGCATGTGTCCTATACAATAATTGGTGGCCAATGCTAACAGGTAAGGCCTCTCTCAAACAATATTTATATTTCATGAACATGTAGTCTTGTGTTCTTATTTTATGCTATTTTCAACAGCAATTATGTATGTGCTGCTTCCTATGCCGGTATTGTTCTTCACCGATTCAGACTACTCCCTCATGTCCAATGAAAGCAACAGGTATTTAGACCTTGTTTAGTTAAACATTGTTTTTATTTAGGATAAAACTACTCACCCCCAATAAACTACCCAACAAACCACACACAACCAATCTCCACCACACACGCGCCTCGTGTTCCGCACAATTTTCTCGTGATCCGCAAAAAACGGAATTACAGATATACTCATCGTGATGTGTGGTCTTGATTGTGCCACGTCAGCCTGTGTGGCTTCTTGTGTGGTTTCTTGGGGGTGCATAGCAAAGTCCTTTTATTTATTTATTTTTTTTTTCTCAAAGTTTGGTAAATATACTCCAGTTACTTTCGTGTCTTTTTTTAAGTACTCGTTTCTCAGAATTGGAAAGAAACAAAAGCGTAAGTGATACCAACAAGCCCTTAGGGAATAATCCACTGACCGGTGTTATTCGTTTTGGAATCAGCTGGGAAGACTTCACGAAATTTTTAACAGGGTTTTCTGTTGTGGGAAGTATAGCAATTCCGTCAATTTTGAAACATGCTGGTATTATCGGATGGGGTGCTCTATGGATGGAGCTATCCTCTTTCGTCGTCTTCGGTATTGCCATATTATTGTTCCTTCAGATGAACAACGAGCAACAACATAGCTTTTTCTAAAATTCGACGGGATCAGGGTGGGGCATATGTACATTCGTGTAGATAGATATTTTAAGTTTCTATTCAGCTTGCTATCAGATGATGAAGATTATGTTCGATCTTATACCCTTCGACATGCTGATATTCTGATGTCTTGATTACAGTTATAACTATTTATGCACGACTAGTGCGGAATTTCCGTGTAATGACAAAAATACGATTGTGAGTTTTTGTTTGGCTGGTTCGTAACGCATAGAGATGCAGGTCTCTATCCTTCTACATCACATTTGGTCTTTAAATCGTCGTTTATCTCGAACGAATTGGTATGTTTATTTTGCTGTTCTTAGCTATTAAGTCTTTTCCTTGGCTCATATGTTCTCTCTCTCTCTCTCTCTCTCTCTCTCTCTCTCTCTCTCTCTCTCTCTCTCTCTTGCTGGCCTTGAAATCTTAGAAAGCCTAGTTCATAATAGGCTTTTTTTCTTCTTCCTTTTTTTTTTTTTCTTAATCGAATCCAACCGTATACTCCATGTATGACCTGTATCTCAGCCTGCGCAATGGCATTTCTGTTATTATATATATGATCCATTGGTGGATGGCTAACCTCCCCTGTCCGATTGCTCATGTTGTAATTTGATATTATTGTTATTATAATAGTTTTTATACGCTCTGAATTATATATTTCGTATTAAATTATATACCACACATCCATTAATAGGGTGTAATTTTGACTACATTACGACCTCTCATCATAGGATATATTGTCGGTCTTCTTTTAATGTTTAGTAATGATAGTTCTTATACTATTTCAATCACATATTTTGTATTAAATTATCTACTATACATCAATGAATAGGGTGTAATTTTGACTACATTACGACCTCTCATCATAGCAACGATCGTTGTAGTTTTAGTAATGATCATATTGTCGGTCTTTTTTTTAATGTGTAATAATGATAGTTTATTATTACAATTTGAATCACATATTTTGTAATTGTATACTATACATTAATAAATTTTATCACAATATTACGGTGCTACTAATACTAACATATGTCGTATAGAATATTCCACGTTAATACTTTGATATATTACTAGTAATACTATTATGTATAATTAGTAGGCCAAAATTTAGTAAGTGCCCCTCTACTATACATCTTTGGACAATCATGTCCATATATTTATTTTCGTGACTTTCATGCCTCTTTACTATTAATTTGGGAAAGCGATACCCCTGAAGAGGATTTAGATGTTAATTACGCTGATGTGGCACCAATTAAGTATTATTTAATTATTTTTTAATATAAACATGAGTATTTTAAAAATATTAAAAAATATTTTAAAAAGCTTAATTAGTGCCACATCAGCATATTATTCGTAAATCGTCATTAAGGTTATCGCGTTTCTAAATTAATAGTAAAGGGGTATGAAAGTTACGAAAATAAATATAAGAACATGAGTGTCCAAAAATGCATAGTAGAGGGACATTTACTAAATTTTGGCATAATTAGTAATACTAAGTTAGCTGTTTAGAACGCTCAGAATTTTCCAATCAAAAGCTTATTTAAATTAGTTTTTCTATGAAAAATATAAAAAAAAAGCTCGTGCTTTTTAAAATTCTTATAATAATTATTTGCCTTTTCAAGTTTTCAAAAAATCAATAGTCGAAAACTCAATTGTTTAGACAGCTCATTTAATATTTCAAATGGCCAATATAGAGTTGCCAGCAAGTGTATCGTAGTGTTCTGTCTAAAGTGTTCTGAACAAACTATTTTTGTGTTCCGTACTTAAAAAAGTGTACGTGACGAACTAAAAGAATGATCCAGATGAGCTAAAAAAATGTTCGAGGAGGCTAAGTTTAAGTTGTTCAAGTTTAACAAAGTAGGAATAGTTTTTACAAAATCCCTTTTTCTATCTGGAGTTGAATTTAGAAATGGCTTAAAATGATTGGGCTGATTTTGTCATTTACACTTCCTGATAGGGCCTGCGAAGTTGATTTGGGTTTTGTCCAAATACCATTGCTCTGTAAAATTCTGTCAAAAACAGAAAAAAATTATAAAATCACTGCAACATGAATGTATTAAAATATTTCTGAAAAAATTTTGAATATAAAAATATTATTCGTGTGTTCTATAATTTTATATTTATTTTCAATATATGAATAAGGGTTCAAAGTCTTGGTAATAATCAAAGTTTGGAACATTAAATTATTTATTTATATATATACTTTAGAAAAATTTTAACATAAAAATTATAAAATAAATAAATATTTATCTTATTGTACCTAAATTCTTTAAAAAATATTTTTAATTTTAATTTGGTATTATTGGATAAATTTATTTGAATATATAGCGTAAAAGTAGAGAGTCGTTATTCCAAGCCGTGGATTCTCACACTTCCGCTTTTTATGAATTTGGCTGCACTTGTTCTAGCACGCGACCGCCGACTGGGAGTTTTTAAATATCTGCTCAGCAGATCCAACCGCGAGCGAAATCCTCTCCGTCGTCTTCGTAGAAGAACCGAGCTCCGACGATCTCTCGCCGCCAATTAAATCAAATCAAAGACATCATAGGGCATGGGTTTCGTCTCCTTCTTCGGCAGGGTTTTGTTCGCTTCCGTGTTCCTCCTATCGGCTTACCAAGAGTCAGCTCCCCTCTCTCTCACGCAATTTTTATTTTATTTTTGAACCTTTTCTTGGGTAGATCTGGGATCTGGAATCTTGTTATGTATGCATGCTGAAACTTGATGGATTCATGGTAACTTGATTTGATCCTCTTTGCTCTTGGCGGATCTTTTTGCTAGGGTTAATTTTGTTTTGTTTCAACCCTTATTGATCAATGTTGTGATGTTGTTCAGCTTGGATGTATGAATTTCTTAGGTTTTAGGTTGAGATCTGAGTAATGTTTATGGCAGAATGTTGGTATTTGGATCTGAGTACTGTTTCATTGGACATTCTGTTTCTATATAGCTGACAATTTTTTCATTTGGACCATTTTGTGGAAGTCGTATATGGAGACCTAGGTTTACCAAATTTACAGTGACCTAAATGAAGTTAGGAATTAGTATGCTAACTGTTCGGGCTTAGACACTCATGCGTGTGCTTACTAGTAATATCCTGTCAAAGTCATCTTCGGTATGTTTGGTTTTAGCTTGATGGAAAAATATGTTAAAAGAGTTCAAAAGAGTTACACAAATGTGGTGTTTGATTAAAATAGTAATGGGAATTGGAATGCTAAGGTATCAGAATCAGGAAGAAATTAAATATATAATACCGTTCTAGTGTTTGGTTCAGTCTACGAATGAGAATGAGAAAAGATTTTCTCTATTATTCTGTAATTAGTAGAAGCTCATTCTTGATGTAATAGGAATGGTTCCTAATTTGTCTTTAACCAAGCGTAATAAATCGGAATGGACAGTTAGAATTCTCATTTTGGACGGTTAAACAGCAACCAAACACCACTGTAGAGTTTGTAAACTTGAGTTTTGTTAGTCTAGCTGCTTGTCAAAGATGCATTTCTTCTCCATGATTCAACTCTGAATATGCGTTTTGTAAATGCGCCACCTATGTATCTTGGGATTTTTTATATTTAATGGTTTTATATAGTGTTTAAAGTAATGTTCAGTTAATAAAAACATTAAGTAGAATGATGATCAAAATTCTCGTATGATTTTACCATATCATATAACTGTTTATAGCATGATACTTTTGTTTATAATAAATTCTTTTACGCTATCACCTTTATTACAAGGGATATAAGGGAGGGTCAATTTTAATGGTAATTATGTTTCGTCCTCTATTTACTCTTCCAAAAGAGTGTCATGTAAGGTGAATTTGTGGAGCCACCTAGTGGGATTTGTTGTGGTAATTAATGAAATAGAGAATCAATAGGCAATATTGCAATATTTACGTGATCCAGTTCAAGCCTATACCGATGGAATTGTTCCACTATTTAAAGAAGGTTACAAAGCCGAGCCTGTCCACGGACAGCTTTCTAAATGATTTTTGCACAGGAAGTAGGAGTTAAACCAATGAATAGCATTAATGTTTACAAACATGGCAGCTCCTTGATCTTGTAAATGATAATGTAATCATGGATAATAGTACACATTAACAACATACTTGCTGTATGAAAACCATTAATTGTATGGATCACCATCAATCATAACCGTCCGTGTAATAGGAACTAGAATTTTCTTTGCTTCATTATGATTCAAATGTAACCCAATTTCACGTCTAAGTCCTAAAAGGCAGTTTGTCAAACTATTTACCTGAAGATAACTAAAAGAGATTATGATTTGATAACTTTTGGCCTTCTATTTAAAGAACTTATGATCTTAATCTCCCTTAAGGCTTCGAAAATATCAAATGCAAAAATTCTTCTTTTTCAGGAGTTATTTGAATTGTATGTTTTAAGTAGAACCTAGCGGAGTGGTAAAAAGCTCATACCTACGACCAAAAGGTTGTGATTCCAGGCGTGGAAATAACCTCCTGCAAAAACAAGGTATGGTGGTATACATTAGGCATGAGGTTGTGTCCGCACACGTGGGAGACCTTGTGGTAACTGGCAGCCCCTTTGTGTTTGAAATTGTACTTTTACCCATTTAGGTATATATGTGCTGCAAAATGGATTGGTTGATAGTTGCGCTATGTGTTAGGGTCTTTCATGAAAGAGTGTGAGTGATTTGTAAGCGTCTTAGAAGTATGACTTTAAGAAGAATAATATTGTCGGAAAGATGCACATTGGGAATATTTCTTCATTTAGGAATCACTTTCAAGCATCTGTTTGCTGATATTAACTTTTTTGATCTTCACGTAGTTGATTTTATCATGGTTCGTATGTCAACGTGCAGACATTGTTCATCATTCATTATTAACACTTAAACTTCTTCAGGTTTAGCGAATTTGGACATGACGGCGGGCCAGCAGCAAAGGCATTCAAGCCGAAGTATACCCGTTTTATCGATCATGTGTCCAGCCATCTTGGTATTGTGGTGCCTCATGTTGAAGTGAGAATTGCTCTTTGTTTTGAGTAAATCTGTGTTATTTCATGTCTGATAATTTCTAAGAGAATTCAAATATTAGCTTTTTGAGCCACTCCGCATCTCGTTTTGCAGATGAAACATCTAATTGCAGCCACCATGGCTCTGAAAGGACTTGGAGGCCTTTTGTTCATCATTAGCAGCAGCTTGGGTGCTTATCTACTGGTATTATTCTCCATTTTATGATCATGCATACGATTGAAGTAATCACAGTTATTTTTATTTATCTGAGAATTAATCTCTCTCTCTCTCTCTCTCTCTCTATATATATATATATATATATATATATATATATATATATATATATATAATTGGGTAAGTCGTTATACCACGTGGTATTTTAAATAATTTTTAGTGTGCCATATGGCAATAACTCTTATTCTAAACAAGACATGTGGAATTTGTATTAATTGACAGAAATTTATAAAGTCATATAATTTATTTGAAGAATATAAAAGATCTATTATTACAAGTAAATACTTAATTAAAATAATAATTTATAAAAATAATATAAATACAGCATAAAAAATAAAATAAAAGTAATTATATTATATATTATAATATTAATTTTTTAAAAAATAAACCTTTGCCATGTACAAAAAATTTTAATCATATACATATAACATTTAACGTCAATCCTTGACTAATTTTGTGTATAATATTTGACATTTTAACATATTATGAATAAAATATAATATTTAAATAAAAATAAAATTTGTATGAAATTAAAAATATATAAAAAAGTAGAGACTTAAATTTTTTAATATTATTATTTATACATATGACTTATAGTCGTGCATTGTACGAGTATAAAACTAGTATCTTTTATATTTTTGAACAATTCTAACTTATTTCCACAAACATACGAACTCTCTTGTGTTATTGCAGATTATATATTTGGACATCGTTACTCCCATTGTCTACGATTTTTACAACTTTGATATGGAGAGGCCAGAATTTACCCAACTCTTTTTCAAGTTCATGCAGGTATGAACGTTTCTTATCTCGACGAGTGTAATTGCCCCTTTAAATTGCAGATTAGATAAGATATATACTGTTCTAAAGGTTTAAACGGAATTCTTCGGGTTCATTGATTTTTTATTGCCGTTATAGAATCTGGCACTCTTTGGAGCATTGCTGTTCTTCCTTGGCCAGAAATCACTTCCAAGGCGGCAACCAAAGAAGAAGGCCCCTAAAACAAAGACCGGCTAAGTTACGGCAACGATGGAACAAATTCGGAACTTTCAGGTGATTCGATTTTGCTAGGACTACAAAAAATGCGCGTATTTATTCGTAAAAAAATATTTGCGTCTCAATCCCATGGTTTGCTAGAAGAACAGTTGTTTGCGTCCAATCTCTTAAAAGAATTAGCTTGTTTGTTTTGGTCCGTAGTAGTTTTACTGCGTTTCTGTTTTATTTTAAATAATAGTTAGTAGGGACATTTGCGTTTTTATTCCCTCATAGAATTCGAAATTATGTTTTTGTGCTTTATGCATCCCTTGATCTTGTAAAATGACGGAATTATTCGACTTTTTTCTTGAAAGACGGGAATAGTTTCGTCATTTAACATTGCTTGGGGGGGGGGGGTTTCTTGAAAGACGGGGATAGTTTCGTCATTTAACATGGCTTGGGGGGGGCATAAAATTTTCATTTTGAATTGTGAGGAATAATTTTACAGTTTCGAATTATCGGGACATAATAATGCAAATAACCCTAGTTAATATGTTCCTTGAAAACAAGTACACATTTAATTTGATAATCTCCAGGACTTGTCACGCAATGAGATTTGGTAGACTCCGACTTGAGTCAAACCCGCTATACAAATGGTCCAGTTAGGCACGCTGGCCTACTTGAATATAGAAGTTACGAATGCCAAAGGTCTCCAACAGTTATGAATGCCAAAAGACACCATTAATTCATACTTAATGCTTTAACTCATATTTCTAAGTCTCGAAAGCCTGCGGTATCTTAGTGCAGTACGACAGACAGTACATGGCGCGGGAGTGTCCAAACCGTACAAAGCTTGCATATATGCTTGTTCAGGAGGAAGAATAAGATCATCAAGTAAATCTTAGTACAGTATGGCTTCTAGGCGCATGTAAGGCCGAGACGGAGAAAAGCCGTAAGGGACCAATGTTCGCGGAGGTTCAGTTGGACGGCCAACTATACAAGGTGCTTGTGGACACGGGCGCTAACGACTTGTTCATCATTCAGGAGGTTGCCGCCAAGTTAGGCTTATTGTGGAACAAGCCAGCGGGTCAATAAAGACGATAAATTCACTAGCATCACCCGTCATAGGCATGACGCGTCGGGTGAAGGTCCAAATAGGCGAGTGGGTCGGTCTCGCCGATATTCTTGTGGTCGAGATGGATGACTACGATGTCGCACTCGGGCTAGAGTTCCTGGAGGAGCTCGTTCTAGGGAGCAAGCCACCAGCTGGTGTGACATATGGCATGGCACCACCAGAGCTTGAGGAGCTAAGGAAGCAACTCAAGGACCTTCTCGATGCGGGGTATATCTAGCCGTACAAGGCACCTTATGGCGCACCAGTTTTGTTCCAGCGGAAGCACGATGAGAGTCTCCGCATATGCATCGACTACTGGGCGCTCAACAAAATTACCATCAAGAATAAGTACCCCATCCCTCATATTGGGGACTTGTTTGATCAGCTTGGACATGTAAGATTATTTGCCAAGCTGGACTTGAGTTCGGGATACTATCAAGCAAAGTTTTAAAAGCCGGGCGGCACGCTCGGTGCCGCCCGGCTCATGCCGGAGCCGCTGGGCTCCGGCATGGGGAGGTGCCGAGCTGGTCGGCACCGTCCCCCCTTCTCTCTCTCTCTCTTCCTGAGCGTGCCGCCTGGCTCGTGCCGGAGCCGCTGGGCTCCGGCACGGGGAGGTGCCGAGCTGGCACTGTCCGCACGCTGTGCGATCATCCTTTTTTTTTTCTTTTTAAAGGTGCGGACGCGCGACCAGCTGTTGCAGGTAGCGCGCCCGCACCCTTTTTTTTATTTTTAAAAAGTTTAAAAAACTTTATGTTTTAGAAAAAAATAGTAAAATTTACAAAAAAATTTAAAAAATAATATTTTATTACCGGCGACACGTCTCGAGTTCATAATTTTCTGAAAGACACGGTACGAAATTTAAAAGCTTGCTATCAAGTCCGTATCATAGAGGGAGACGAGCCAAAGGCTGCGTGCATGACGCAGTATGGGCTATTCGAGTTCAAGATTATGCCCTTCAGACTCACCAGTGCACCGGCAACCTTTTGCAACCTTATGAACAAGGTATTACAGCCATTCCTTGATAAGTTTATTGTTGTCTACCTTGACGACTTTGTGGTGTATAGCCAAGACCTGCGGGAGCATCTTGAGCACTTAAGACACGTTTTCTGGGCCTTTCTTGACAATGAGCTATATGTCAAGAAGGAGAAGTGCATCTTCGTCTAAGAGGAGGTGGCTTTCTTGGGCCACATGATCGGGAAGGGATGCGTGCGGATGGACAAGGCCAAAGTGTGAGCCATTGTTGAATGGGAAGCACCTACAAGAGTACCCGAGTTGAGGTCATTCCTTGGCCTTGCCAACTACTACCGGCAATTCATCAGGAGCTACTCAGCAATCGTGTCACTCCTCATAGATTTGCTGAAGAAGGGGCGACGTGGGACTGGGATACGTGTTGTCAAGCCGCATTTGACACGTTAAAGGCAACAATGGTGCAGGAAGCTATGCTCGCCTTGCCCGACTTCACCAAATCTTATGAGGTACAGACTGATGCTTTTGATTTTGCTATTGGTGGAGTGTTCATACATGATGGTATCCAATCGCCTTTGAGAATCGTATGCTGAACGATACGTAGCGGCGGTACACCGTCCAGGAAAAGGAGATGACCGCCATCATTCATTGTTTAAGGACTTGGCGACATTATCTGTTGGGCTCCGCTTTCGTGGTGAAAACCGACAACATAGCTACTAGCTATTTCCAGAACGCAGAAGAAGCTCTTACCCAAGCAAGCATGGTGGTACGATTTCTTGGCGTAGTTTGATTATGTACTGGATTACAGGCCTGGGCGGGCGAATGTGGTGGCTGATGCCTTTCTCGCAAAGCCATATTGGTGGACCTGAGTAGTCCGGAATCCAGCTTGATGGGGCGCATCTGAGAAGGTATGAAGCTTGATGTGAGGCCAAGCAGCTGCTGGAGTTTTCACAGCAAGGTCGAGCTAAAAAGTTATGGGAGGAGAACGGCTTGTTATTCACTACGGGTGGGCGACTCTATGTGCTTAGGCATGGTGGCCTTAAATGGGAGATCATGAGGGAGTGTCATGACTCCAAACGGGCGGGACATCCAGGGGTTCGCTGCACCCAAGTGCTCGTGGGGGAATGCATATTTTTGGCCGAAAATGAAGGGCGACATTGAGGCCTTAAACATGTCTTGTGTGTCAACAAGACAAGATTGAACAACAAGCACCGGTAGGATTACTTCAACCACTACCCATTCCAGAACGTTCTTGGGAGAGTGTCTCGATAGACCCCATCACATGCTTGCCCCATTTGTGGTGGATCGATGGTTGTAGTGGATCGATTCACGAAGTATGGCATCTTTGTGACAGCGCCTAAGGATCTCATGGCGGAGCATACAACGAAACTCTTCATGAAACATATGGCAAAGCATTGGGGCTTGCCACATTTGATTATGTGTGATCGAGATACACGCTTCACCAGTCGGTTTTGATGGGAGTTGTTCGCGCTCATGGGATTTGGGATCTATATGTCAACAACCATGCACCCGCAGACGGATCGGCAAACCGAGCGGGCCAATCACTTGCTAGAGAACTACTTGCGGTATTGTCTCCGCAAAGCAAAGGGAATGGGCCAAACTGCTTGATGTTTGTACAGTTTTCTTACAACTTGCAGAAGAGTGAATCTACACAGCAGAGTCCCTTTGAGCTTGTTATGTGGTACCAGCACATGGCACCCCATGTCATTTCCACAGGATACACTGAGCAGAGTCATGCGGCCTACAAGTTCGCCTCGGGCTGGCAAGAGTAGGCGGATATTGCTCTGGCGCAGCTTGCAATAATGTTCTTGAAGTGTTCTAGTAATGTTTCAAGTCAAGGACTCGGGCTGGCAACAGTGTTCTAGTAATGTTCTTGAAGTGTTCTACTTCATAGGAGTTCTAGGGGTGTTCTTGGAGTGTTCTGGCAATGTTTAGTGGTGTTCTTGGGGTGTTCTAGGGTATTCTTGGAGTATTCTACCTCATAGGAGTTCTTAGAGTGTTGGTGAAAATATTTGATTCCGTGAATCTAACGAAAAACAACAATGATTTTCTCACTTAAATCATTTTCTAGAAAACAACAAATCTAACGAAAAAAAAATCTAGAAAACAACAATGATTTTCTCACTTGAATGAGCCGGAGTTTGTGGAGAGATCTTGGTAGAATCAACGAGATTGTGAGGAGATCTTGCAGTTCGTGAAATCAACGTGCGGCGGAGTAGGGAGGCGCACTATGGCTGCAATATTCGCGACGGCGGCCGATGGTCGACGGGGGATTGAGATTTGGGATTTCGCAACGCATGCGTTGATTTAGGGCTCGGAGAAGCTTCGCGAAATTGTAAGGAACCACTAAGTCACTGATTCAGTGCTGACTGTGTTAATGGGTTATGTATGTAAATAATAACGTAATTCGGCATTCGCAGCTACTATTCGGGTCATACCCGACCCGAATTGAAATTAAAATGTCTAACCCGAATCGAAACCATTTAACCCGAATAACTGAAAAAGCTACCCGAACCGTACCCGACCCGAATCTAACCCAAATCGCATTATATCGAAAATTCTTCTTTATATCTTCTTCTATTTACAAGATTTTAATTTTCGGAGTGCCAAGGGCTCACACGGGAGATTTCAGCTCGCTTTCTGGGTTGTGCAAGAAAAGCGGGGGTCGTTATATCTCCTTCACACGTCGTGGATTAATCTGTACGACAGATCGGCGAATTAGTCGTTTGAAACTAGGCGTGTCTCGACCAATTCCAACTAAGTGTCTTTTAATTTACTTATTATATTTTATTTGTGCGTGTGCAAATCATATAGAAGAGTACATTTGGATTATCCTACCGCAACAAATATTTGTAACATTATTATTATTTTTAAATTATTTTGTGAAAGAATTTTTATACCCATAATTATCATATTGTGTTAATCATGTTATTCATCTAAATAATTATTGAATTATTATTGTTCTGCTTGAAATCACATTATTATTATTATTTTGCCTTTGTTGGATATAATGTCATTTCAAGCAGAAAAATAATAAGTCAATAATTATTTAAATGAATAACATGACTATCACAATATGACAATTATCGGTACGAAGATTCTTTCACAAAATAATTTAAAAATAATAATAACGTTACAAATATTTGCTGTGGTAGGATGATCCGAATATACTCTTCTATATGATCTGCACAAACACAAATATAATATAATAAGTAAATTAAAATACACTTAGTTGGAATTGATCGATGCACGCCGGAGCGCTAGTCCTAAACGACTAATTCGCCGATATGTCGTGTAGATTAATTCACAGCGTGTTGAAGGAGATACAACGACCCCCACTTTTCTTGCACGACCCAAAAAGCGAGCTAAGATCTCCCGTGTGAGCCCTTAGCACTCCGAAAATTAAAATCTATAAACATAAGAAGATATAAAGAAGAATATTCGATTATTGATTGTTTCGTAACTTTTACCGCAGTGAAGGAGTTGTATTTATAAAACTTGTTAAGATCTTAACTCAGATCTAAACCAATACAAAAATCGGTACAAGAAATAGTAAACGTTGGAATAGGTCTTAATTAACGTTTTAATTTTCTGTTAATGATATAACTTGACATTCAAGTTACTGCTGGGAGAGCATGTGGCTCTCATCCCAACTCTGAAGCGGTACATAGGACGCTTCAGCGGTTTTCTCCATTTCTTTTATTTATTTATTTTTAATTTTTAAATCAACAATTTTAAAATAAAAGAAAATAACAATTCGGCATTCGCAGCTACTTTTCGGGTCATACCCGACCCGAATTGAAATTTAAATGTCCAACCCGAACCGAAACCATTTAACCCGAATAACTGAAAAGGCTACCTGAACCGAACCCGACCCGAATCTAATCCAAATTCTTGCCTTTATTCAGGTCGGTTCGGTTCGATTTTTTGGATAAGCTTCGATAATGCTCGGTCCTAAAATATAGCCAACATACAATGACAAAGTTGGTGGTTCATATGTCTAAGGATTGCAATTGGGTAACCGTATTTTTTCGACACCGAAAATTCAAAATTATAAAAATATATTATTTTAATTTGAAATAACCTATTATACCTCTTGGTAGTGTAAAATATCGGAATTGCTATCGTTATTTTATAAGATAAAAAAAATGCAATAATAATTTATTATTTCACACAATAAGATATATAAAATACTATTTTTAATTTACGTCAGTAAACAAAATAATTTTAAATTATAAAAATATTAAAATGGTAAGAGTAACCTACGACTTTGGACGAGCTAATTATTAAATTATATAAATGATTAGTCCTAGTGTCCCCTCTTGGGACCATATTTTGCATATTTATCGATTTAATATACTTTCGAGTTATTTATTTATGTTACCTATATAAATAAAATAATTATGATACTACTTTGTCGCGCAAATTAGTCCACTTTCAAGATGCTTTGTTTTTTAAAAAGCCGACTAATAATCGTCGAAGTTGTTAATACACACGCACATCCAAAAGTAACCTTGAACGTGTTTCGAATGTATATTTAATAAATAACCAACAAGGATTCGACGCGACAAATGCACGGTTGAAGTTGCTAATGCGATGTTCGAATCTTTTTTTTTTTGTTTTTTTGATATTTGTAAAGTTTTAATCCAATAATTATACAACACCAATTAGTCCACTTTCACTTAATAAATAATCACAAAACATTTTCAAATAATTTCTCCTTTGATTGAATATTTAAATTTGAAGTTTGGAACTTCTATAAGTCTCAACAAGTTTTCCTTTGTTAAAGTCCACCTATATTTGTTTTTAAATCTAAAAAAAGCTCTCACTTCGTATTAGAAAATAAGACTTCGGCCTGACTCGTCTACTAAAATTAACAAAATTGTCAAAAAAAAAAGTCCGTATTTTTATATTAAATGCATCCCTAGCACGATAATTAAATATTTAGGACTAATGCTTGAGGTATAGTTTAAACTTTTCCTATCATAATTTAAGTCAAAATTAGAACCTATATTGTTCATAGCAAAATAGCTTAATAGTAGGATAAATTATTTATTAATTATTACTTAAGAATTTATGTTTATCACGGACGTTTTTTTATATATCAAATTTATCGTAGATATAGTTAAAATATAAAATTATATCGGCTAATTAAATTAAAATTCAGGAAAAAAAGTGCCCATAATAAAAAAAATCTCCTATAAATGAAAAATTATATTTTTTAAATAAAAAATACTAATGCATCTAATTGAAAATCATATGGGTCCCCATTATTATCTAGATGTTTAAATTTTTTATTATTGGTAACCTTTTGGAAATTATTTTTGATAAATAAGTAAGTACTTGAATCTTGGGCAAAGAAGATATAATAATAATAATAATAATAATAATAATAATCGTTTGCACTTTGCAGGGCTCAAAAACCAAAGGGAAAATACCAAATCAGCCCCCCCTTTTCAATTCCTATACCATATCAGCCCCTCCTCTCCAAAATATGCCAAATCAGCCCCCCATTTACTGTTTACCTTTTTTTTTGGACAAAACTGCCCTTTTGTTGCCGACACCGAGATCACCTATTTAAAAGCATTTTTTGAAAAAATGTTGAACATGAAAGTTATAGATCTCGCCGAGATCTACAACTTTCATGTTCAACATGTTTTCAAAAAATGCTTCTAGGTAGGTGTTTTCGATGTCCGAACTATTTGTAGCAATTTCGGGTCGGGTCCGGTCGACCCGTTATGCTTCCGACCTCAAAAACATAACCTTTGAAGTATTTTTTTGAAACATTTTCAACATGAAAGTTATAGTTCTTGCCGAGATCTACAACTTTCATGTTCAAAGTTTTTTCCGAGATCGCTTCTAAATGGATGATATCGGTGTCTGAAGTGTTAACGGGTATAGGGGCAATTTCGTCCAAAAAAAACCCCAAACAGTAACCAGGAGCTGATCTGACCTAGATTCGAAATGGGGGGCTGATTTGAACATTTTCAAACCTTGGGGGGCTGATATGGTAGTATCCCAAAACCAAACGAAACCGCAGTCTCCGCCTTGACCTGCACACCCAGAGACAGCACATCGCATACCGACCTCTCGAAGCGCCACCCATGACCTCTCTCCCAATAACAAGCCACCACGTGGAGACACTAGTGCCACGTGTACGTTTCTGATTCAGCAAGCCCCAGCATTTCGTGAGCAACTTTCCCGGAGATCGTGCGGTTCTCGTCGGGCGTCGCGTTAGATTTTGAAACAGGTCGTTATTCGTGCCGTCGCCCACACGTGGCGAACCGACGGCGGTTACGAAAGTTATGATCTGTTCTCGCGCTGCCACGTGGTTCGAATAAGAGAGTTGATTTTGGGGTCCGCCGTTGTGGGTCCCACAGTGGTCACCTGTGAGCCCAGATTCGGATTCTGAGTTCCTCGCTTTGTCCACCTCCTGCCACGGCGTGCTTGAGATTTTTCTTCTTCTTTTTTTTTTTTAATAATTTTTAATTTAGAATATCGTAGAAAAATTAAGATAAAGAAAATATATATAAATACATATTAGTACTTTTTTATGTAAATTAATCCTCTGAAGTTAAAAATTACATATCAATCCTTTTATTTGTTGACGTAGCTGTATATATTATGTTGGTAAAAATAAAAATATTTTACGGATGATTTATAAAATTTAACCAAACCAAAATTTATTGTGAATATAGGCAAATTTACATGAAGTATTGATTTTATATTTACTAATTAAGTAGTTTTAGTGCTAAACTTTAAAAAGGCTAGAACAATGTTGTTATTTTATATAACATACAATTATACAAAGATAATAAATATTTCACATTTGTAGGCAATACTTGGAAATATTAAAATTCTATTTTATGCGGTAAGTTTTCATTATCAATCGTAAACAATGTAATTTGTTTTTTTTTTTTTGTAACAGTTATAACCAAAAAAATAGCATTACTTTAGAAGAATAGTATTGCTATAGTAAATAAAAATGAAATTGATTTAAAGTTGGATGTTAAATCATACATAAAACCAACGTTATTTATGATTTTATTATTTAATATTATTGTATTTTATATGTTCAATCCTTTGATATTTTTTAATTTATATATTTTAATATCATGTCCGAACTGTAACCATTTAAAAAAAAAAAATTATCGTATTTTATGTCCTCGTACCGTGTCCATGCTTTTTAAGTCTATTATGCATTACAATAATCGAAAATTGCTCTTAATATTATGCATTTTGATGTTCTTTCTTATATAAAAATAAACTAAATGTGGGTTTAGTTCACCCAATTTTCGCCTTAATATGGGTTATTATTCATGCAAGAGCAACATTTTCTGTAGTATGTTAAATATGTTAATATAAGCTCATCTAATGGTGGTATTACGATATTTGTAAAAAAGAAAAGGAATTATGTAAACTAAAAAATTCATGTTTTATAAATTTTGTACAAATCAATTCTTATTTTTTAACTTTTTAAAAATATTCCAAGTAAGTAAATACGATATTGTATAGAATAAATACTATATTATTAGCTTGTATTATAATATTCTGTATGAGCAAATACGATATCTTCGAAATTTCCTATAAACAAATATGATATTATTTGGTGTGGATTTTGAGACTTGACAAATTCAGAATATTTTGATCCGGAAAAGAGAGAAAAAAACTTGCGGATACGCAGAAGCATATGTGATCTTATCGCACGTGTCATCCACGTGCCGACCCCAATCGGCTACGGGCAGGTTTCTGCCCGCTCACACTCGGTCAATTTTTTTTTTTTTTTTTTTTTTTCTGTTTGTTAGTCTATAATATAAAAAACAAAAAAGGACTTTGATGATGTAATATATTTTAATATAATTATTTAATAATTAAAATAAATTTAAATTATATATAATATTTATTATAAATAATACGTATTTTATATTTCATAAGAAGATATAAAATTTTATTTTTTTTCTATCTACTGTATTATATATATATATATATATATATATATATATATATATATATATATATATATATATATATATATAATACAAATATTATATATAATATTTATATTATATATTATATTTGTAGATTTATGTTTTTAGATATTTTTAAGAATGATTTTTTAATCTCTTCAAAAAAAATATGATATAAAAGATATGTGTAGTTGATTGAATTAAAAATAATTTCTAATTATAAATTAAATAAATTATAAAATTTAAGAATATTTTTTAACTATTTTTTATACATATTATAGATACATCATCTGCTAGTAAATTCTAAAGAACAACATTATATCAGTGTTAAAACATAAAATGAAATGAAATTTATCAAAAGTCTCTAATAATTTGACATAAATTTAGACCGTATGGTGTGTATCTTATTGTGTATTATATATATTCGATTCGAAATGTATCGTTCGAAAGGCATGAATGCCTATAATGGTCTTGATAAATAGCAGATTTCAAAAATAAAATCGTTCTCATAGCTTAACTGGTAGATATTATTTTTAAGCAATTATTATAATAATGAAAATATAAACACAATTTGGTCAATAAAGTTTTATATAACGAGAAGATTCATTTCAATTAGCACGACAATTCATTTGAAAATGTCCATAAATTTATTTATATATTTTTAATTTTCACCACTTTAATTTAAATCAGTAATGTCTATTTTAAGTGCAAAACCATAAAATATCTAGCTAATATAACAAGTAGAGTTCCATAAAAAAAAATCTATTTTGCTGAATTTTAATAAATTAATTTTTTAATATTATTTTTTAGTCTATTTATAATATTTTTAGTTCATCGAGAATATTTTTTAGCTCGCACACAAGCACTAAGATTAAGGTCAAATAAAATATTTCAAACAGAGTATTATAATATAAATTACATTAATATTATATTCAATCGTTTAGTACATTTAATTTTTTTTTTTAGAGAAATTGCGTTTCAGCCCCCCGTTTTCCAAAATGGACTTTTCAGCCCCCCGAAACGTGTTTCTCCGCCGACGTGGCGGCGCGCGCGCGCCGCCACGTGGCGTTTCGGGGGGCTGAAACGCGCGACCCCGAACTTAGGGGGGCTGAAATGCAATTTCCCTTTTTTTTTTTTTAAAGTTGGGGTTCATTTTGCAAATTTTAAAAAGTAAGGCCTTTTCTGGCATAATATTTAAAAATTATTATCAGTATGAATTGCAGCGAAGTACATTTAAAAAAAATAGTAATATATATATATATATATTTATTCCTAGTAATTTTTGCGGCTTTCACGAGAAATACATTTTCAAAGATCTTTAAAAGCAAGAGCACGTTATTTTAGTATTTTTTGATAGGTATATAAAAACTCCCACAGCGATGCTCGACGGCGGCGGAGATCTCGTATAATGGCCGATGTTTACGTCAAAGCCGTTGCCGGGGGCAGAACATCTCCGGCGAAATGCCGGGAGTTTCGTCGCCGGAACGTCGAGCTGCGCCTACTCGCTGCAGGAACTGATCCCGATCCGTCCCCGCCTACACGCGGCGAGAAACGCAAGGAGCCGCTTCCCTCGTCGTCGGAGTCTGTTCCTGGATCCGAAAAGCGGAGCCGGCCGCCGGTTTCTCCGCCGTCGCCGGATCCTGTCTCGCCGGAGAAGACGCCCGTAGTCGCCTCGACGTCTCAACCGGCGGTGGAGCAAGCCGGCGAGCTACCTGTGGCATTCGGTTCTGTCTCGCTCGCCGGCCGGTCGAGGGAAATGGAGGACACCGTCTCAGTCCGGCCGGGATTTTTCCGATCATCCAGCGGCGCGCCGCTGCATTTCTTCGCCGTGTTCGACGGCCACGGCGGCTCCCACGTGCGTAGTGAATCCCTTCCTCTCTGCTGTCATCATCTTCTCCATTCTTTTATGCCCAAGGGCCAAAATAACAAAAGCATAAAAATCAACAAAGTTAGATAGTACTACTATTTATTATCTGGAACCATATAATTAAAAAAAAACATCAGAAACGAGTAATAAACCATTAATAAGTTCAGTCTGAGCGAAGTATTGGAAGCGTAGAATCAAACGGTGCAATATGCAATGCGTTCTATGTTCTGAGGTATGTATCCGTTTCTGTGGCAGATATCTGCGCTGTGCAGGGATCGAATGCACCTAATGTTGGCCGAGGAGCTTGCGGCGGTGGCGGAGGGAGAAGAAGCTACAGCTGCGGTGGAGAACGAGGAACAGAGGTGGCGGGCGGCTGTGAAGCGGTGTTTTGCTCGGATGGACGAGCTGGCGATGGCGGCGTGCGCTTGCGGCATCATAGCGCCGCCGCCATGCGGCTGCGAGAGCGCCTCCGGCGCACAGTTCGTCGGCTCCACGGCAGCATCGGCGATCATCGACAGCACGCGAATCCTAGTCGCCAACTGCGGCGACTCCCGCGCCGTCCTCAGCCGCGGCGGCCGCGCCATTCCCCTCTCCTCCGACCAGAAGGTCAGTTCCGTAAATCTCTACTTTGTCAAGGGTAATCGTGTCATTACGTTTGGTCCCACCCGTTTAGGGAGCTGCCACGTAGGACGTTTCAAAAACGCCGGAATTCCGTTACGTATCCCAGCTTCCATCCAAGTAATTGTACACGTGGCATGTCAGCCTCGGTGGGTGGGACCTACTACGAGATTTTTGTCAAACGGGTTTCAACTAACGTGAAAAATATAATATAATAATATAATATATACTGTGTATGTGGGGTTCAGCCGGACCGGCCGGACGAGCTGGCGCGCATCGAGGCAGCCGGTGGCCGCGTGATCTATATCAACGGTGCTCGCGTCAATGGCATCCTCGCTATGTCCCGTGCTCTTGGTATGTATAAACAAACCATGTTTACTCTCTTTTTGCTTCTCTAGACGTAGAGTTCTTGCTTTTGTTGTTGTGAACGCTTGCACGTAAGCTTTTCTATAGCTGGATAGCTTTGTTGATGTGAAGAGTTCGAGAACGGATCTTCTGCGGTGTGAATCACAGCCGTCCATCGGACGTGCGCGTATCACGAGATTTTATATAAAATTTTCGTCGACTTATTTAACCTATTTTTAAGTATTTTTACGAAAAATGTTGAATTAAAAAGTTATAGATTTTAATGTTCTCTACAACTTTGTCGTAAGTTTTTTCAAAAAACTATTTAGCATTTTTTGAAACTATTTGGCATACTATTTAGCATTTTTAAAAAAAACTTACGACAAAATTATAGAGAACATCAAAATCTACAACTTTCTAGTTCAACATTTTTCGTAAAAATGCTTAAAAATAGGTCAACTAAGTCGACGGAAATTTTATATAAAATTTTGTGATACATGCACGTCCGATGGACGGCTGTGATTCACGCCACAGCGAATCGTCTGTGGTAAAAACCACAGACTTCGCTCTCGAAGAGTTCTTTGTTCATCGATATACGGCGAAAACTTCTACGTTTCTCAGTATGGTACTAGATCCCGTCGTGGGTGAAACGACCTTCGGGCCTACCTACGCTAAAAGACCGGGACTTGTTAGTGGGTTGAAATATGGAATGATGCCATCCGTAGCAAGTTTACCTGATAACACAACTAGACCGGTTATAGGTAGGATTGTTTCGCGAAAAAAGAAACAATGGTTTATTATATCTTTCTAGGCTTGAGCACTTCTCTCTTAGCTAGAGTAGGCTGGAGTGGATATGCGAAAGTTATGTTTCGTATCTTTTTTATTTGTTTTTGTACTTTGGCGTGTGCACATCTCTTGCCTTTTTTTAATGCTTCTTCAAAGAATGAAGCAATGTGGTAGGACATATATATATATATATATATATATAAAATAAAAGGAAGATAGTGTATTTCTTGATCTGGAAAAGAGAAACTGAGGGCAGCACATTTGTATATTTTAGTTTGGATGTCAGCCGGTTAACAGAACTTTTTGCACCGTTTCTACCTTTGAAGAAACTTCAAGTTGTGAGGGTTTCTATGTTAAGAGTTATTAACTTGGTTAAATAGTATTTGTTTCAAAAAAAGTAATAAAAAAATGGTATTTGTTTTACTAAAAGTAAGTCTCAGGCGAAGACTTCGTCTAACTCCATATTAGTATGTCTGGCCTCCTGAACAAAACATTGTAGTGGAGGGAATATCTTGTCCAGCAGCCAGTCTTTCTTAATCCAATTTCTCAATTGTTATTGAGGATAGAGCTAGTAGAAGAGAATATTTCTTAATTGTTCATAGCAACCGGAAAAAGATTTGCTTTGTTTTTTTTTATCTTTTTTTTTTTTTGTTAAATGATGCATTTGGTTACTGATCAATTCAGATTTCCTTGTTAGTTCATTATCAATAGTTACTATAATAATGTTGAAACAATCACACCTCATAAAAACCAAGTTAATAGGTTCAAACCGTTCAATCACAGGTCAAATCAAAGCTCGAATCAATTCCCTTAGGCAAAAACCTAATCAATGGAAATCTAGAAATTACATCGAGCTCGATACTGAAATTGTAACATGGTGAGTGGGTTTACCCAAAGCATGAGGCAATAATCAACTAAATTAAATTCTTGGACGTTAGATGCGCCATCATCAACTGTGTTCAAAGTAGGGATGAACAAATACCGGCCTAGATGGAGCCTAACCATACTGGTTGGTTCGTTCTGGCCACCAAGAGACTGGTTAAAATGGGCTGATCCACAACCCTACTTTGAACCAATCTTTGATCCGGTTCAGTCCAACTCTGAAAAAATCAGGAAGTCGACTCAAGACTGGTATATGGTTTTGTTGGTCCAACTATTTGCTTAAAGTTGCTAACTGGCTCGAGCTTCGGCACTCTGTCGCTCAACTAAAAATTCTCAGATACCTCCACGCTCTTCTGACCATCAGTACCAATAGTTGCCACCGTCACTGCCAGTGCAGCCTAGATCTAAGGGTGATCTTCTATCAAATATCCGATCTATCGAAGACCAATCAGGCCCAATGAAGGGACTAATTCGGACCAGGTTGGACTGGTTAAGAAACTTTGATTTTGGAGTAGCTATAACAATAATGGAATGCAATAGAGAAGAAGAGGAGCATATTTTCTCTGGCTTAATTATAGTAGTTAATTTATGAATATAAGAAATAAGATTAAAAGACAATAATAACTACTAAATTTATTTAAATCCAGCATAAACCAATATTACAGAAACACTTGAATTTACAATTAGTAAGCACTTAATTAAGAAATGCTGAAAACTTCCCAAGACTATAGCGATCCCATTAAATTTATGATTAAAGAACCACAATTTGTAAGTATAAGATTGATAAATGTAAACATGAAACAGGTAGAGAATATATGAGGCGATTGTGACGATATTTTAATTTGTGAAAATTGAAGGAGGAGAAGATCACCTCAATCTCCAGTAATCTTCATCTTCACAATCTCTTTTATTATTTTCACAACCGCTAATCTGCATTAAGGAATTTCATATTGGTTTGATCCATTTGAACTCATTAAGCTTTGTTATCCCAAATTGACTCGATCGGCTTGAAACAACTAAATTTTGCTCTAGACAAAATGGGCTGTCAACATTACTCTCCACAAATTTAGAACTTGTCCAACTTATGCTTTTGGGGAGGGATGAGGGATGATGAAAGACATTATTGTTAGCATCTAATTTTAGTTAGAATTAACTTAACTATAGCCAATGAATATATCGGAGTTGACTATCCTTGTTGCCACGTTGTTTTATACTAAAACTCTTTCTTTAGTTGCGGATTCTTTCAAATATAATTCTTTAGTCAACCTCGTTTCTTTAGGGTGTCGTGTCGTGTGGGTTCTAGATGTATGAGTTTGTGTTGTTGGCTTAGAACTTGGATTGGTCAAGCTATCTTTGAATTGGTGCATGGATTCTCTTCCATTGATTCTAATACAATGTCAAAATACCGCCAGAACAATTAAATATGCTATATTTTCTCTTCTCAAACCGCTCATCCTTGCCAGCTCAGATATGTAATATCAAATTACATAGTTTCTTATGTTTTGTTTTTCACAGTTAACATATAGAGGATTAGTGAACGTCTTAATTGTTTGGCATGCTTCGGAAATTATCGTGTCAATAATTGATCAGTACAAAACCAGACTCCTGCACCATAGAGTATTTTTCGGATCACGATGCATGTGTTTGTTGGCTCAAGAGCCAACTAATGGACGCCAGTTGACGTAGAGTTCCTTATTTTCTTTTGAATTAATTTATAATTATCAAGGTGTTGATGGTGTTAAAGAGGTTCTAGTGATGTAAAAGTTTTATTAAATTAGATCTATCCATTAAAATTCAAAAGGTTCAAAGAATCTATATGGATATTTCAAACTTTAATGTTTCCTGTTAAAAGGAATGCTGTACATGTGGTTCAAACCCTAATTAGTAACTTTTTTTAAAGTTGATATAGGTTACTAGCGTTTGCACGATTGATATCTTAGTTGTAAATGTTATTGTCATATGGTAAAAGGACCAATAGGTGAACTAAGTTATGCCTGGTGGAGATTTGCTTAGTGCAAATGCACTTCCATTCTGCAACTTGAATTAGTTGGCATTTATTATTTTGCGTGCTTTTAGATTTTAGAACTATTGTTTTGGGTCTGGCTGGAGTTAACCTAGGTATTGGTGGTCTTTATGCAACATACAAAAGTCACTAGATCGGGTTCGTAATATTATGACCATTTATTCATGAAATTGTAACTTCATGTTCATATTATTTTCGTCTGTTTATCTCATATTAGTTCTTCTTCCTTCTCAAGTGGAGGTTTCATGTTTTGTTATAGATCTTTGCCTATGCCATGTATAACTTACTTAAGTTGATGATTGTCTTGTATGAGACAGTGAAAAGTCTATCTTCAATTTGCTTTCGCTTTCGTCGTATATCCTTGTAAGTGTGACTTGCATTAAACTTTGTCAGGATGCCTGTTCTTATTTGCTCGATCTGTTTTTTTTTGGTTGATCCTGCCGCCGCCTCCTCTTTCAATACGTAGGGTATATGCTTAAACTAGTATTAAGTATACGGGGGTAGTGAAGTCGTTCTACTCTTACTCGGCCTCTTTTAGAGATGTAAATAAAGCCCGTGGTCCGTACCGCAGCCCGGCTCGTCGGGCAGTGTGGCCGGCCCGCCTTGCCGGCCGCGCGAGCGCGCGAGCTGGGCTGGAAACAATCAGTCTACGCGCGGCCCGCGTGGCATATAGTGTTTTTTTTTTAAGGATGGCTCGGCTTAGCTCGGCGGGCCGCCGGCTGAGCCGAGCCAGCATAAGAAGGGGGGTGGGCCGGCCCGCACGGTTTGCAACACTAGCCTCTTTCATACTTTACCTCCACATAGTTCTCCCAAGATTGGGTCCCTAAGCAATCACCCAAATTATAATATGGGTTTTAACCATGGTTTTATGCATCTGCCGGGAAAGTCTGTCTGGTGTCGATAGTTTACTAGAACCGGCTGGCAAGCATAGAAATTGACAGGGGTTTGACTTTTTTATTTTGTTTTTAAAATTTGTTTTGTACTTCATTTTTACTTTATTATTCTGAAATAACAAGAAGTACGCATAGAGATGGTCAGCACCACAATCGATTTCGGATTTGAGTTTACCGAAATTTGGCTCTGCTCAGCACTGGAAATCCTTGTTTTCACTTAAAAGTATTTCTTCGGTGAATGACATCTTCCACCTGATGAACTTCTTAGTCAATTTTTTTTTTTTTTTTGTGTCCAATCATGTAGCGAAATCGTGCTTGCTAGATGGATCAATCGGATCTTAATAGTTGAGCTTTATTAAGCCAAAAAGAGGAATCTCTTTATAGAAGTTGAAAATTATGTAGTCAATTATCTTGGAACGATGCATCACATTACTGGAAATGTCGACGGATAGTTAAAGAAATTCTATTCTCCACGGCTTTTCTACACATACCCAAGAAACCACAGCATGAGTTCTCTATAGAGCAGTCACAAACAATTATGAATAAGGGCAAAGTTGTAATTTGAGGAGTGTGTGATATGCAGGTAAATGTTTGGTAGTGCAGATTTGATTCTTTTTATTATTTATTTATTTATTTTAGGCCAAGAACGAGGGATTGAGTTCGTTAGCGCTTTACTAATCTCATAGTGCTGATGCCAATGGCATGTGCATATAACAAAGAAGAATATCTCTAGGAGGAGAGATAAATACATGATTGCCAACCATAAAATTAAATACTAAGTTTGTCAGGCAGTCTCTACTAATAGGTTGGATTCTTGGTAAATATGTGAGACCGAGGTTTTTCAGTTCCATTATAATAATTCTTGGCACTGCATAACTAAATTTTTCTGTGGACTATGGAATAGTTTTGTTGATCTAAAATGCTGAGAAAAAAATTGATCCCACCTTACTAATTCACGGGTGTCATACAGGGGACAGGTTTCTGAAACCGATCGTTATATCTGAGCCGGAAATTATGGTGGTGGAGAGGGATCCCGAGGACGAGTGCTTGATTATAGCGAGCGACGGATTGTGGGATGTCGTGTCCAATGATTTAGCATGTGATGTTACCCGGAGGTCCTTGGAGGAAGGAGACCCATCGCCAGCCGCAGAAGAGTCCGAGTCGGGCACCGGAGGTGGCGAGAGCACAAGTGGCGTCTCGGGGGAAGAATATCGTCCTGATGGACGGTGCTCGTTCGCGGCAGCATTGCTAGCCAGGCTTGCACTTGGAAGAAAGACTCCCGATAATATCAGTGTAATCGTAGTCGACTTGAGAAGAAGGTGAAGAGGAAGTATCGGCGGGGACCGTTTTGTTGAAATACGAGTTTGGTGACTAAAAACTAGTGTTTGATGCCAGCTACGCATACGAAGGTAAGTGTAGGGCCGTGTATTGCGAGCTTGGAGATCGCAGTTTTGTGACCTCTTGATGGTATTTTCGACAACTTGTTAATGCAAGTTAACGAGATATTTGTCGGATCAAGTTTTTAGGTTTGTCTTGTTTGTGCCATCGAGCGACGCTTGTTGTACCCATGGGCAACTACAAAACTCGGTCTTTTTTTTTTGTCAGAATTGGTTTGTTAAACCGATATTTGTGGTCCAACCGGTTTGCGTAGTTTATATATGTTTTGCTAGTTGAACCGTTTGAGTCGGTTCGGGTTTTGAACTTTGAACCGGCTGTTCGACAGATTTGAAATGGGTTTCCAGTTTTTAAAAACATTGCCAAAAAAGAATTTCCTGGTTGCTTGAAGAACTTGTGAAACAAAAAAGCATAATGTTCTCAGCATTTCTTTAACAATTTGATTTGAAATTATTGTTGGGGTAATTTTATCTGTTTTATTTTTATACAGCCGTTGTAATTAGATAAATATATTAGTGGCATCGATCTATATTCTATTAACTGAAGAGTGTTAGTCTTTCGGTATTGAAAGTTTGTGTTTTCTTTACGGAATATTCAAATACTATAGCAGTTTGATAGCATCTCAGTTTTTTTGACAGTATTTCGGTATTTTTAACACAATTTCATATAGGGCGCTCTAAATAAGATGATATTAATCTCAAATGAAAGAAAACTCAAAGATCTTTCCTACAAATATAAGGTGCAGGTGTTTGCAAGGTATTCGCAAATATTCACAGGTCTCGGTATTTTAAACATAACATCTAACAGAGAGCTCCAAACAAGATGAAATCGGTTCTATATTAAAAAAGGCTAAAAAATATTTCCAACTATAAAAATGTAGGTGTTCGTAAGATTTTAATTTGTTTAACAAAATTTCTGTTAGAGAGCTCCAAACAAGATGAAATCGGTTCCATATGAAAGAAAATTAGAAGATCTTTCCAATAAGAATAAAATTGTAGGTGTTTGGAGGTATTCGTAGGGTCTAGATATTTTAGCCATAACTTTTTGTAGAGGGGCTCTAAATGAGATAAAATTAGTCCCATATGAAAGAGAACTCAAGCAAAAATCATATGGAATTGGTTGCCTCTCATTTCGAGCTCTATACGAAAAATAATGCCAAAATACAATGACGCTGTCAAACGCTACAGCAGCTTAACAACATTTTAATAATTTTTTTTATAACTTTTCGTAAAGAGCTACAAATGAGATTAAATCAGTCCCATATAAAAGAGGACTCGAATTCTTTTCATATTCATTCCATTTGGAGCTCTGTGTAAAAAGTTATGTCAAAGTATTAAGATACCGTCAAGATATTAGGTATTCGCAGGTGTTTGGAGGTGTTTGTAAGTGTGCATAGTTGTTCAAAATGTCAGGCCTATACTTGTTGGAAAGGTTTTCGAGCCATCTTTCATATAGGACTAATTTCATTTAATTTGGAGCTCTCCACGAAAAGTTATGCAAAAATACGAAGACGCTGTCAAAAACTATAGTAGGTTGATGGCGTTTTCGTATTTTTAGTAGAACTTCTGTAAAAGCTCAAAATAAAATGAAATTAGTTCCATATGAGAGAGGACTCGAAGAACTTTCATAAAAATTTTGTTTCGTCCCATTTGGAACTTTGTGCAAAAAGTTATGGCAAAATATTAAGATGTCGTCAAGATATTAGCTATTCATAGGTGCTCGCGGGTGTTCGTAGGTGTTCATGATTATTCAAAAGTGTTGGACCTATACTTGTTGGAAAGATCTCCGAGTCATTTTTCATATGGGACTGATTTCTTCTTATTTGGAATTATCTACGAAAAGTTATGCAAAAAATACGAAAACGTTGTCAAAAACTACAACAGCTTGATAGCGTTTTCGTATTTTTAGTATAACATTTCGTAAACAGACCCAAATGAGATGAAATCAGTCTTATTTGAAAGAAGATTTGAAGACCTTTCATATGAATTTTGTTTCGTCCTATTTCGTCCTTTTATCGTAAAAATGTACTTTTTGGCCAAAACTAAATAGAGGGGTGTTGTTCGCTTAATTCCAATTAAGTTGATGCGATTATCAAATTTGCCATTTTATTTTAATAAATTAGAGTATGCCAAGAGACGCTTAGTCATTAACTCTTTTTTATGATAACAATATACTTTTGTGTTGTGTGTGTGTGCATATATATATATATATATATATATATATATATATAAACGGCACACATAATAGTATTATCGACTTACCTCTAATTAAATATATGGCACATGACATGTAACCAATTATATACTTTTCTAAAATTGTCAAGCGGTATATAACTGTGGTTTGTTCTTTGCTTTACTTGTATTATTATTACAATATAGAGATTAGATAGTTAAATAGAGCATAAATTGCTATATTTTGGTCTTTACCACGAATATCCCCACTCCAGAGAGTATGAGACTAATCTCGTGCTAGAAATATAGCACTTTCGGTAACTTTTCTTCCAGCAAGTGCTTATTACGGCTCGATCCCTTACTTTTTGCAGAGTCATCTGAACCGCATAATTTAACTTTGCTAACCAACTGATCGAGCTAACACTCGTTGGTATCTAAACGAGGTATTAATTAATAATTAGCTAAAAATAAGGAACAGCTTGGATTGTAACACCAAATGTTCACAAGAAAAATCATAAGTTAACATGTTACTATCTTTCATAGTTCTTGCTTCTATGTTTGATTAACAGTGACATTTAAAAATGGTAAATAAAACAAAATCTTTATACTTTAATCCGAAGTTTTCGGTGCCGGTCGGCACAGCCCGTGCCGAACAGCCGTGCCGATTCCGGTAGTTGTCGGCACGGCACGAACCGGCACGGCACGGGTCAAAAAATCTTATATTTGAATTTTTAAATTAATTTTATATTTTTTAAAATATATATATATATATATACGGTCGGTATGACACAATCGGCGCGGTCGGCACGTGAAGGGATCTGAATTTACCGTAACTCGGTTCGGCACAGAAAACCTTGCTTTAATCATCAATGCCAAACCAAAAAGAAAAAATTTTCAGTACCTTTTACTCTTATAATACCATTTGAATTTGGCAAGAGATGAAATGTAATATCCAAAAATGGTGAAATTTTAAGGACTAATGCTATTCGTCGGGCATCAGGATAATCATGGCTCCTGAAAAATAACATTTCTATAGTAATTGTATCGAACGTAAACTGTAAGGAGGAGGAAGCAGAATTTCTGCCATTAAACTAATTTTGGCAGGAAAATTATATATTTTTTGTTTTTATTTTTGCAAAAAAAGCTATACTATTACAGCTTTTAGTTTTACTGTTATAGTCTAGTGTTGATCCATCACTCAATATAGCACTTGTGTGTTCATTATCTAAAGAACAATATGAATCAAACCTTTCGAAATAAAGTTTCAGAAATCATCGATAACGCGAAGTTGAGAGCTCGAAAAGATCATCGCAATATAAATGTCTTTCTGACTAATATTTCTAATATTAAAAGATTATTATGATTTTGCTTAACACCAATATTGATGGCCTCATTTCTGCAAAAATTTAAATATATTATAATTAGAATGCCAGCAAATATGTTCTTATTAAGTGCAAATCTTCATATATATACAGAAGAAAAGAGGAAAAAAAAATCAAAATTCAGCAAAATAGTACCAAATTATATAAGCATGTAATATATGCTTAATATCAATATTGATGGCCTCATTTCAGCAAATATATCAATATATTATAATTAGAATGCCAGCAAATATGTTCTTATTAAGTGCAAATCTTCATATATATACAGAAGAAAAGAGAGAAAAAAAAAAATCAAAATTCAGCAAAATAATACCAAATTATATAAGCATGTAATATAAAAGTTTTTCTATTAGTTTTATCGATCATAGCCAAGCCTGAGCTCTAGGTCAAGATCATCGTCTTCACCAGACCTCACACGATATCCATGCTCTCTGGACCTCCCCGATCCCTCCACCTTCTGGCCGGAGGACTCGCCGGCGTTAACTTCGGCTTGACGCAGCTTAGCTTTATCTTTACGGTGGATGTTCATGTGACCCCCCAATGCCTGAGCACTGGTGAACCCCATCTTGCAGAATGAACAGCCGTAGAACCGCCCCGTCTGGCTCCGGTGATCGCCGTCGACGTGCTCCGACGACGATTTATTGCGGTTGCCTTCCTCCATTGTTGAGGTTGCAGTGGAGCTTGCAAACTCGATTTGCTGCTTGTTAGCTAGGGTTTTTCGGGGAGGGAGAATGGAGATGTTGAAGAGCTATATGCATATATATATATATATATATATATATATATATATATTATATTATATAAAGAGAAAAGTGAAAATTGAAAAGGACTTGCAATTATAAGGCTTAGATCAGCTATATCACAGAGTTAGGGATAAATACTTTATAATATCGATTTACGAAAATCAAATTTGCAAAAGTTGCCATTACTAGGAAAATTAATTACAAAAAAATATAACCATAAGTAATTAAATTTTATTTCCTACGTAATTTTATGATTATAGAATATCACGATCTTCATAATATTAGTTTGGCGAAGAAATATATTTACTAGATAGATATTTAATACAGATGGTATGACTTTTATCTTATTAAATGGACGTCATAAATTAATTCGGTAAATATCACATACAAAAGTGAGAATTTTATTTTTGCTTTTCCGACCGAAGGTTTTTCTATCTAGAATAAAAGAGTTACTCATTTGACTGGTGGAATATTGATCGCTGCTATTTAGCATCCAAACCACTAGACGATATAGTCTAATTTACTCGAATTTGAAATATTTAGTCATCTGACTGGATCCTTTACCACTAGACCATATCCGTTTGATTACTGGTATAGTTTTTTTAATGATAATATTAGGGAAAGAAAAAAAATACAAGCCATCAATGAAAATGTAATATTTTAAAAAAATAACTGGAACTCCTAAAATCATATTCCAATATTTTTTTTTTTAAAAGAAAAAAAAAATAAAAAATTGTATATATATTATATTGTAGGCCGGTTTCAGGGATGAATGAATGAATTAACACGGTTTTGACCGTTCACTTCGAGTGGAGTCTTCGTCATTAATATGCCGGCCTTGTCTTTTAATTCTTGTTTTTTTTCTTGTTTTTTATTTTTATTTTTTTATTTTTTAAAAAAAATTCTTCTTCTTCACCTGCGCATGGATTTTTGTTGATTGTCGCCGAGCATCCTTCATTCCCTCCCCCCTTCCTTTGACTTGGTCTTTTTATCCCTGCTTTCCTCAGGTTTGTGCCTCCACTTCCGATTTAAATGAATAAAAGAAATAATATTAAAAAAATTTCTGCTTTTTAAAATTCACAAAAATCAACAATATATTTTCAGTTTGTTCAAAAAAAATTCTGACCAGGATATTTGAAGCGTTATAAATTGGTGCTAAAAGTATAGTGTTCCGAGCGACCAAATAAATTATTTTTGGCCAGAAATAAAATGTTTGGCGAGTAAATAAAATATTTGGTCGAGCAAAACTTAGTAATTTTATTTTAAAAGTTTTCGTGACAATGTTTAATAAAGTAGTTTTAATTTATATTTGATTACCCTAATGACAATGTTTAATAAAGTAGTTTTAATTTATATGTCTCTTAATTCAAAATAATATTTTTATACTCCATTGATCCTATTAAATGACATAAATCATTTCTTAATTGTGTAAAAGAAAAAAAAAATTAGGAATATTATTTTTAGAAAATTTTTAATATAAAAATTATAGAGTTTGGTGAGATCAACAACTTTAATATTCGAAATTTTTCTTAAAAAATATTTTCAAATAGATATTTAAAACTCCAAAGTCTTAATAAATTTTTCTATTATTTCTAAACACCTATTTAGACGCCTTTTCTTTTGAAAAAACTTTGAAAATTAAAATTTTAGATCTAATTAAAATTTATAATTTTTATATTAAATTTCTTTCTAAAAAATATTCATATATATTTTTTAGTAGGCTTATTCGTATTGTAAATATAGCTAATCAAATTTCGTTAACTTAATAAAATGGTTAACAATTTTTGCTATTTTAAATTAGAGAATCATATTTTGATAATTTCAGAAATTAGAAAAAAATAAAGAACATCAGCTTCAATCTGAAATGAAATACAAATTTTAGGCGATAATTCAGTTTTTTTGCCGAAACTTTGTTTTATTTCTGAGCTTCGGAATCGATTTGGTGATTTTTTTTGGGTACTGTAGCAATTATGGTTCTTGCTCTTCACAAAATGTCAGAAAATAACACAGCACCATGCACCCAGTTCCTAGTGAAGTACGTGAAACTCCTACCATAAATTGAAACATCCAAAAGATAAATGTATCATATTTAAATAAAGATTTTATGCGCCGAGCCGAATTTCAATAAATTCATATTCCGACATATGCCGACTATACCGATAAATTTATTTATTATTTATTATTTTTAAATAATAGATAAAATTTTAAATATAAAATTTTTCGGCACGTGTCGTGTCTGTGCCGACCGGCACATGCCATCAAACACAGGCTGTGCCGACCGGCACATGCCATCAAACACAGGTTGTGCCGACCGGCACCTAAAACCTTGCGCACATAGATTAGTGAAGAAACTACATAAAGATGGCATATTTAAAGATCAGGGTCAAAAATATATAATTTGTGTATAATTCTGATTTTTTTTAAACATCTATAATAATGCCACAAAATTCTCAAAAAAAAAAAGGCTAGCACTGGATTACCTCTCAGGAATTTTTCAAGACTCTCCGAAGCTCGTCATACATTGCTTGCAGCATAAGCGGCTTTCTGATCACGCCATTGACGCCTGATTGTGAGCATTTTTCCCAAATATCGTCCACAACGCCGCCGATCAATCCGATAACAGGAGGCCAGGAACCGGTCAAGTTCCGTATCCTCGCCGCAGCTTCAAATCCATCAACTCGGGGCGTGTCAAGGTCCAGAATAATGACATGGAAGGGCGTTCCTGAGCTTGCGAGATGGCTCAAGCACTGCATTACGCTCGAGACAGAAAAGACATGGAATCCGAGCTTTTCGAGGAGTCTCCGGGTCACGGTTCGACTGACACTGTCATCTTCGGCTAGAAGAAGTCTAAGTCCTTTGAAATGAGGAATGATAGGTGAAGAATGGTGGTCGAATGATTCACCTGGTTCAGCTATCGGCTCCAGCTGATGCTGGTGGAATCGAAGGACCAGTACCACGCTATCTAGCAGGCCGTCATCATTAGGAACCACGGATAAGTAACCTTGCATCATCTGGAAATGTACAAAGCATGAATTAGTACTACCAAACTGTAACTTAAAAGTAAACTGTTTTGGAGGGGAAAAAAGAACATTTTGTGTTTTTGTGCCCCTCCGCTAATTAGTTTGGTGTTTTTATGTCCCCCCTAATTAGTTTTAGTGTTTTTGTGCCTCCTTGTTATGTGAAATGACAAAAATACCATTAATTTTTTTATTTTCAAAAAATATGAAAACATGCAAACATCCACCCACGAATATGAACACACGCGAACACCTGCAAACACTTAACGAACACCCACAAACATCCACAAACAACCACGAACACGCTACGAACACCAAAAAAATGGTGCTGTGCTCGGGAGTGTTCGTGATGTTCGCATGTTTTCATATTTTTTTGAATAAAAAATTGAGTGTATTGTTATCTTTTCAAATGACAAGGGGGCACAAAAACACCAATCCAATTAGGGGGCATAAATTACAAATTTCAATTAGCCGGCGGTATAAAAACGCAAAAGTCCCACAAAAAAAAAAAAAAAAAAAAAAAAAAAAAAAAAGAAACCAGGAGATATGGAAGGTGTTTGCCTAGTTTCTTTCCGTTCAATACATGCTGAATCGTTTGACATCCTCAAAGGAAATGAAAGTGTCGAAGATAAAAGAAGTAGACAAAAGCAATGCTCCAGTTTGTGACATGAAAGATAAAAAGTCTTAAACTTAACCTCTCATTTGACATCAAACCAGGCAATGCTCCAGTTTACATTGTAGAACAAGAAGTAAAAGGCCCATAAACAAATGTAGAACTCCAAGCAACTTGTTCTAAAGTAGCTAATAGCTATACACCTTTTCAGCATACCATCACTAGGAAAGTAGGAATCTTACTGCAATATTTAACAGATAAGTGCAAGAGCAGAAATGAAAAACTTACAAAATATTAAGAAAATAACGACATACATGCTATAGGATAAGAAATGTAAGTGTAGTTGGAGCAGGAAATAACATGTCTAGGAAATGCTTTTGGCCGCAAAAAAAATAAATGCTATATAAAAAGAAATGTATAGTTTAGTTGGAGCAGTAAATAATAAATGTAGGGAAACGCTTTGCGGTGCAAGATAAGATGCACTCGAAGGCGAGGAACTTTTTGTGTTTATCCATCCATGTATGGATTGAGTCTTGCCCATGCTTACACGTATTTGTACCCAAGGGTAGTGCCTTAGAACCAAGGTTTTCTATGCCGAGCTCAGCCGAGTTTCGGTAAACTCAGATCTCGACACATGCTGACTGTGCCAATATATATTTATTTGTAATTTTTTTTAAAAATAAAAAATTAATTTATAAATTCAAATATAAAATTTTTTGACACGTGCCGTGCCGACAACTGCCGGAACAAGCACGTGTCGCCCGGCACGAGCTGTGCCGACCGGCACCGAAAACCATGCTTAGAACAACGTCGAGAAAATTAAAATCAGAAAGGAACAGTACTTCAATTGACATACCTGCACCAGTTTCTTGCATATGATGAATCCATAGCTCATTTCAAGCTCTTTGCAATTAGGCCTCTTAGAAGGCCGAATATATCCTGAATCACCAGCCTCAACTCCTTTAATCCCAAACTCAAACTTCACAGAGATATAGGCATGAGAAGAGTTGAGCATCCATGGGGACTTCTCTTGATCCCGAAATCCTTCAGCATCTACCAAACTAATAACCCGGAACATAAGAAACCCATCATCACATCCCTTTATTATACTACCAAATATGTGCAATATGACATGAAACATTCGCTTCTCATCACCAATAACCCAGTTAGGCACCACGTTCTCGACTTGAATACCGAAACCAAAACTCCTCGAGTCACAGAGACTCCTTGCAACACTAGCAGCCTCTTTAATCGTTGAATGTAGCTCGAAAGGTCTCATTTCGACTGATAATCTCTCACTGTTGGGAATAGTTGTGTCCATACCGTCATTGATCAAAGTTGAGACGAGCATACCAGACTTCGTCATCGAGGTTATTATGAGTCTTTGTTCAGGACTAAAATTGTCTTGCTGCATCATCGAAAGCAAACCCAAGATAGAATGAATTGGCTTTTTCATATCCTGGCTCATGATTATTTGAAAAGTGCTCCTCGCTTCACACGCCATTACTGCATTCTGCTTAGCCTGCAGCAAAACACGATTCTTCTCTTCCAACATATCCTTCATGGACTGTGATTCTTCGAGAACAGCAGCGTGAGACAAAGCAACAGCGACTTGATCAGCAACAACTTCAATGATCTCTAACTCATTGTGGCTCCAAGATCTATCGTCATCTCCAGGAAAGACTAAAACCAAAATAGCAAAGAGAGTTTGCATTAGTTCTGGCGTTCCCCCCTTAAAGTTTGACGCCTTAAGCAGTGGCACCCGGATTGCAGCAACAGCCCCGGGCTCACCCCCTCTGCTGCTGATAGAGCCAAGAGCTGAGTCAGACATGAGAATTTTTACGCCCTTGCTTTCCTTGATCGCCACAACATCTGGATCATCAACTGAGACGGACGGTTCAAAATCATCTAAACTGCTTCGTGGCCTCAACTGATGGGTTAACTTCATCTCCCAACCTTCTTCTTCCGGCATCCACACCGCACAATTTTGCAGCCCAAGTACGCTCGAGAGCTGAACCAAAGTAGTGTATAAAATCGTATGCTTGTTAAGTGATTTACGGATCTCCTGGGTGAGCATTCGCACGTGCCAGCGAGCTTCCTCCTGCCTCTTCATCAGCCCAACTTCCCGATCGAGCTCGCGAGCCTTAGTCCATAGGAAATTCTCTCTAACCTTCACACTTAGCAGCTGAGGAATCAGTGTAAGTAGGGTGATTGCTGTAGCAAATGAGACAAGTGCAGTGAGAAGCTTTGATATCGTAAGGCCCAACATCATGGAAAATGTATGTGGACCGTAGGTGAAGATGCTGAGGAGGTGAGTGAGGCCACACAGGACGATGAATGCGCCAAACTGGAAGAGGACCCATTTGAAAGGGAAAACACTTGTGCAGGTGACAAAGTAAAGGAGCTCGAGGGGTATAGAGAAGTAAGCAGTTGCAATGAAGAAGTCGCTCACTCTCTGGCATTGCAAAATGCTGTCGGCACTCCAGAAGGTATCACCATTGTTGTCACAGCTACAGAGTGGAAAGGCAACCTCGGCGGCAGAGGTAAATGGTAGATGGGAGGCGACGGCCAGTACATGGCGCAAAGCTTTTAACATTTGCGCCTGTGATGCTTCGTTCAGTCCATTTATAATGTACTCACCCAAATCAAAATCCAATACAAATATCTGTGTGAGTTATCCCCTGTCATTTATGCATGATAAGAGTAACAGCGGAGAGAGAAATTGTAAAAAGACAATCAATAGAGGAAAGGTTCATGAGTCAATCCTGTAATGACAGTTTGGTAAATTAGAAAAGTTGGCATCTCTTCTATGGTTTCTAAATTAAAATACCTAAAAAGACAAAATGACAATGAAGATGCCACATTGAATCGACAAGCAAAGTTTAAGCTGACGGAAGAACACAATAAAGAAAAGCAGAAAACAGATCCCACGGAGCAATCTAGACTCGCAATATTTTGGCAAAAAAATTCCAGAATGCACATTGGAATTTCAAACACGACAACTTTCCAAGATGCGCACGATAAGTTCCAGAATGCTAGAGATCAGGTAAAGCATCCTAAAAGATAGAGAAAAAACAGTTTTGCTGTGGAAATCTTCCACTTGTATTATGCCTCATCTCATTTCAGGAGTCCTAGAAAAAGCAGCTCTCCAGTTATCCCTAGTCGAATCATCTATATAGACTTATCCGTTACTCAACCACTACTAGACTAAGGGTGAATTTGACAACATAACTTGATGAAACAGTTTACAATGGACCATACTATATGTGAAAATACCTCAAGCTCATTGTTAAGATTGACTAGAAGGACTTATGTTAGTTCAAACGATATACGAACAAACAATAGAGTAGGTTTCATTAGTTTCAGTAAAATACAAAAACTTAGTTAATAACTTAATAATATTACAATAAATTAGTAATAGCCACCACATGAACATGGTTTTGGGATGGCACCCTTCACAATTGTGACAAAGATTCAAACTATATTTACACGAATATAATCCAGATCAAATCCCAACAAATCAGCAAAAAGAACCACGTTACCCAATCGTCCAAGCACTGGAAAAAGATTGAAAAGATATATGAAATCAAGATGGATCATTCACTGGTAAAGACTGGACCTAATTTCATCAGCTAATAATATCTAAAAGTTCGAGTAAATCGGCAAACTGATAGTATACCTAACAAATACCGCTTAACAAATGCAGTGAAAATATGTCATAAATCAACTCCTAAAGTATTGGTCACAACAAATTTCCTTGAATAGAAACTAACAGATATGTCAAAACATTTTGTAGAACGCGTTTGAAACTAACATTTACCAAGTCCCCCGGGTTCCGGTAGTGTACACAAGCTTGTGAGCGAGAGCTTCCACGTTAGGAACCCGCTGTCCATTATCGGAAGCACAACACTGGTATTGTCACAAAAGAGGCTGGCTATCGAGATTTCTCAGGACATCTCAAAAATAAACTGACATTTACACAAAGATAATCCAGAGGCGCAGAAAATGAAAGCGCAAATTGCCAAACATCAAAGATAAAGAATCATCACAATACCAAAAAATAAAAAGAAAAAAAAAATACCAAGAAAAGAAATCAATGGATCGCGATGGCGGGACGCAGCAGCAACCTCTGGTTGAAGAGTACTGCAAGAACGTACGGAGAAATGGAGAATGCGAGGACCAGATCGGGGGAGATGGTGGAGGGAATTCGGGTCCAATTTTGTGTTCGGAGAGAGTAGTAGTAGCAGTAGAACGCTGATCGACAAAAGTTGATGGGGCGATTGACGGAGGCTCCAAGTAGGCGCAGCCTTTTGGTTAAATACGTCTCTATAAAGAGGCATTCTGAAAATATAAATACGATAAAATAATCTAAAAATAATTTGAACAATATTTTGATCAATAAATTATATATTTATTAATTTTAAGGTGTAAAAAAATATAAATTAGATTATTTTTTAAATTAAATATTTAGATCCTATAATATTACTCGTCTGAAAAATTATTTTTTGGTTGAGTCTGATGGCCCTAATACAATTAACAGTATTTTAAAATATATACTATATATATTTCGTAGCACTGCCAATATTGGTCCCATCCAAAATTTTCTTTTCAACAGCGTGTTGTGAAAAATTAATATAATTTCTTTTAAAAAAATCAAGTTAATATTATTTTTTTGGATTTGTGATGGTCGAATTTAATTTATATCATACATCTCGATCGAATACTAAAAATAAATAATAAATTCTTTAAATCAGATATTATTAAAAATCTAATTTTCGATCTACTTTTCATCTTTTTCATTTTAAAAAATATGGGTAAATCCCATATCAGCCCTCCTTTTTTAAAGTTTAGCTAAATTAGCCGTGAACACGCATTTTCAGGGACTGAGACGGACAAATGAAAAAATGGAGGGCTAATATGGGAAAAGCCCTAAAAAATAAAAATAAAATTTGAAGATGCATATCTGGTGCACTTAAAGCAGGGAGCTCGGGTGGGTCAACAAATCATACCAAATTTAGATATCTAATCTGAAACATTTATATTAAAAAATAAGAACAGGTGTAAGAAGTAATTACTCATCTGTGGGTCTGGTGTCTGAACATGCATATAATAGTGGGATTTTGTTGCAAAATATACATACTTTGTAACATTCTGACAAATAAATTTTTAAAATTTTAAAATCCTATAAAATATTTCAAAATACACACATATATAACTAAATTTTAAAAAAATGTGAAAATTTATAAATTATATTAAAATTTATTTAGGAAAATATATAAAGGATAATAAAAGAAAGTATGGATGATATATAACTATTTTTTGGGATTTTTGTGTTTTTTGCCTTCGCTAATTAGATTTAGTATTTTTGTGTCTCATAATTGGATTTGCTATTTTTGCGCCCCATTATCATCGGAAATGACAAAAATATCCTTATTATTTTACTCTGAAGCACGCGAATATCCACGAATACCTACGAACACCTAATAATATACGGAATATCTACGAACACTTATGATCACCCACGAATAGGAACACCTATGAATATATACAAATACCCGTAAATACCTGCGAACACCTACGAATACCTACCGACATCTCATACGAACATCCATGAATACCTACGAACACACTACAAACACCAAAAAAAATTAAAAAAAAAAATGCTACGGTGTTAGGGGGTGTTTGTGAGTGTTCACAGATGTTCGTAGGTATTCGTGTATGTTCGTGATATTCGTACATATTTACGTGTTATTATATTTTTCAGAATAAAAAATTGAGAATATTTTTATTATTTCATATTAAAGAAGGCACAAAAATACTAAATCTAATGAATGAAGCACAAAGTTATAAATTTCAATTAGTTGGGGCAGAAAAATACAAAATATCCTTATCTTTTTAATAATTCATCAATTGGTCTTATTTAATAAATTCGAGCTGACGAGGAGGAGGTGAACCTGGACAATTTTGGAGCCTCCAGCGTGTTACAACGTCGCTTTCGTCCTAGAATTCGATCGCCATTCCGCAAGTTGCACCGTCGCCGTCGTGGGGGCGGGGGCCCCGGCATTCTGCGGATTGAATTGGCGGAGATGATAGATATATATAGGCGGAGGGCGGAGGGCGGAGGGCGGAGCCGCCAACCTTCACGTCCCCATCATTTTTGCATGCATGCATGCATGGTTTTGCATGGGATCAGATAAGATTGGTTTTGCATGGTTTGCCAACAGATAAGATTGAAGTCAGAGAAATATAATTTTCTAACCACAGTTTTAAACTATAGTTAGACGGTAAAATTCTGAACTTATGTTATCCACGATGCACCGTTAAGTACAGACACATGCCTTCGTAATATTTAGAATATTTTTTGAAAATTAAAAAAAAAAAAAAACTATTCGGCGATACAGCGGAAGGATGTCGAACTTGTGAGTGATGATGGATCATGAGCCATCCTTTATATCGGTTGAGCTACTCCGTCAGGTATGAAAACCTTCCTTGATTTGATCGTGAAAAGTGGCGCTCCTACACGACACGAGTTCATCGCAAATTCCTTCCGAGTATTGTTTTTATGGCCACATGCCGATCAAAAAAAATAAAATAAAATTGGAGCATATTCGTGGTACATTTTGTGTCCTTTTTATTTTGAGATCATAATCGGCCCAGTTTTATATGACCGTCGTAACAGATAAATTCACAGATGGCACCAACGCATGTTCCACCAACTGATAAGTCTCAATTTTTCAATTTAGATAAGCCGAAGGTCCGTGTTATTCTCCACGTGATACAAAAAGGATAAATTTTTCACAACCTACGGATGACGCTTGTGGAATTCGAATCTAAGATTTTCGCTTCATAAAATGAAAGCTCTAACCATCTGATCTAGGCGACCTGAGCAGCAAAATTTTTTATTAAACAATGCAAGTTAGAGAATATTAGTTCTAGTATATCGGAGTGCCTTTCAATTCTTAATAATTCACTTCGTTCCACAACCATATTAAAATTCTAATTTGCACCTATTTTTACTACATTTTGTTCGAAATAATGCTAAATAGAGTGAGATAATACTGGTTTTTATTTATTGGCATAGAGAAAAATAATTTGAAAAAAAAAAAATATTTGTTTATGCCTCATTTATTAATTTGAATATGTTGAAATATATCTTAAAATCCTCTAGTAAATTGAGTCAAACTAGGACAGTTTTTTTTTGGAGAATATCTAGAAATAATAGTCGAAGAATATTCTAAAAAAAATATTCTAAAGAATATGCTAACTCGCGGATCACAGTTTTCTACACACCTATAGGATTATTTTGAACTCAGTTGCGCGCAAAGAGTAAAATTTCGGTCCGACATCTACTTCCGGATTAGACATAGAGTACTGGAAGTTAACCAGCCACCAGCTTTTTCGTAATTGTTGAAAACTCACATTACGGGCACATCCTCATTTCAGAATACCTTTGGGTATCGAACCCGGGACGCACGGCTCACGAACCGTACGTCTGCTGGTCGATCCAAAGGCGGTAGGCTAGGTTGTATTTTTATATTCGGATAATCTGTCTATTTTGGATCGCCGCTATAAATATACCTAGAATTTTTGTAGTGTTTTATATGCCGAAATTAAGTATTTCCACGTTATTTTGTTTTTCCTTTGCGAGTTTAGGATTTAATGTATTAAAAGAAAATAGTTTTTGCCGTTCTATTGGTGGTCGTTTGGAGTTTTAATTATTGCACTTTTCTTTTTTATTCAGTCAATCTCTTTTTTTTTTTTCCTAATGAATTAGTTTTATTTCTTTTATTCCTCCATTTTATATAACTTAGGGCTCTCAAGAAGTCTCACTTGAGTTCTTCAAAATATCTTGGTTTTAATAAATATATATATCACCAAAATAGGTCATCGGTTCGAATCCCAGTAAATGTGTGTTGAGAATGGCTATTATACACTTCATTTTCGGTCGAAATATAGAATAGAAATCGAACTCGATAGTTATGCGTTCAAAATACGGTCTTAGCTTATATCCCCGGTCAGTGCATCATTGTCTGCCGACGTAACGAATCCGTTGAATTCACCCGGGTTTCGGATTTCTTTTTTTTTATAAAAAAAAAAAGAAAATTGTTGAGAAAAACTGTTATACACTTCATTTCCGGTCGAAATAAAGAATAGAAATCGAACTCGACAGTTATGCATTCAAAATACGGTCTTAGCTTATATCTCCGGTCAGTGCATCATTGTCTGCCGACGTCACGAATCCGTTGAATTCACCCGGGTTTCGGATTTCTTTTTTTTTTTATTTAAAAAGAAAATTGTTTCATTTCCGGTCGAAATACAGAATATAAATCGACAATTACATACCAAAAAAATTGTTACGCATTCAAAATACGGTCTTAGTTTATATCTCCGGTCAGTGCATCATTGTCTGCCGACGTAACGAATCCGTTGAATTCACCCGGGTTTCTGATTTTTTTTTTTTTATAAAAAAAAAAGAAAATTGTTGAGAAAAACTGTTATACACTTCATTTCCGGTCGAAATAAAGAATAGAAATCGAACTCGACAGTTATGCATTCAAAATACGGTCTTAGCTTATATCTCCGGTCAGTGCATCATTGTCTGCCGACGTCACGAATCCGTTGAATTCACCCGGGTTTCGGATTTCTTTTTTTTTTTTATTTAAAAAGAAAATTGTTTCATTTCCGGTCGAAATACAGAATATAAATCGAACTCGACAATTACATACAAAAAAAAATTATTACGCATTCAAAATACGGTCTTAGCTTATATCTCCGGTCAGTGCATCATTGTCTGCCTACATCACGACATCCGTTGAATTCGCCCGGGTTTTCATTTTTTTTTAAAAAAGAAAATTGCTATAGGTATAAGGAGATATTGATGATATCAAGGAAAGAAAACATGCCGGAAATGTAAAAGTTTAAAACATAGGACAAAAAAAATGTCTTTGTCTATGATAATAATTTCCAACTAAAAAAGATAAATATGGGTGCTATTCTATGAACCTTCTTACAAATTTCTAAATAAGACAATAAAATACTAAAAAATCAATACCAAACCTTGGAAAATTTGTCCTTGTTATTATAGACAATAAGAACCTGCCAAAAAGTCGACAAAAACAATTTCAAGGGGGCCTCCCGCCCGCAGGTCACTCGGTCGAAGCGCTTGCCTCAGGAAGCGAGCACCCGGATTTGAGCCCTGCGGGTGCATGTAATGGGGATGTGCCCGCGGTCGCGTATTTACAGCGGCTGTGGAAAGGCTGGTGACTAGATAACTTCCAGTACTTCATGTCTGGTTCGAGGGCGGACGCCAGGCCAGAGTTTTACTCTCCTGCAGACATCTGGGTCCAAAATGGTCCTATAGGTGCTCGTAGAAAATCGTGGTCCACGAGTTAGCGCAGACCCGGGAGAGGTTTCGTCTCGTTATCTCAAAAAAAAAAAAAAAAAACAATTTCAAGGGGCATATGCATATTATAAAAACTCAATTTTATGCTGCTTAATTCGAATCGGCACTTTTTTGTCCCTTATATTTATTGAAGTGACAACAGTTAACTTTATAAGAACAGTTTTTATTGCACACAGCTCAACAAATATAAAATTATCAAAGCAAAGTTTTAAAAATTCTATCACATAAATTCTACTTACAAGAGTGCTGTAATTTATTTTATAAATCTATTCAGATAGAAAGACCGTAAATTTTTTATCTATAAAAAAAAAAAAAAAAAAGATATGTCGCTATCAAATGTGAGTTTATCTATATAATAATTCCATAAAATTTGGCCAGATATAAATAAAATTTTCATAATTCTTTTTTTAAAGGAACCCGACAAACATTAATGGTCCGGGGGGATGTATCCATTAAAACCACTTCACTCAGCTCACAGTATTTTGGGGAGGAAAGATGGCCAACTTGCCAGGATTGAACACATTGATGACACGTGTAAGTCATCACAATTCCTCTATCTTTTTCTTTTTTTTAATTTTAATTTATTTTTTATTTTCCATGCAAGTTTTTTCTTTTCTTTCTTCTAAACATACATGCCCTATATATGATTTTCTAACTACAGTACTTTAGACGATAGTTATAAACTCCGGATATGTGCCACCCCTGTATCTATCAAATTGTAAAAGCTGGACGGCATGCTTGGTGCCGCCCAGCACGTGCCGAGCTTAACCATTATATTATTCTGCTCGTTGGGCTTATGAGTGTAAACAAACTTTTCTATTCCACTCAAATATTTTTTACAAAAAAATTATTCTATCGAATTTAAGCTCAAACTTTGTCTAATTTAGATAATCAAACCGAGCTTAAGTCAAGCTCAACTTAATTGACTCAAATGCGATTTAGTTGACACAACTTAGCCAAATTTAAGTAGAATTTTTTTTTTTTTTTTAAGCGAGACGAGCTCGAGCTCTTCTACTTACGCTTGTCGAGTTCGAACTCGAGCTCCAGTAATTTATCCGAGCTTGAGCTAAGTGATGCTCAGCTAGAACTCGTCGTTGTCACCCCAAGTCAAGACTCCCCTCGAAGGAGGCTGTTTTCATAAGAATCAGCAAAAAAATGTTAAAATACTGTCAAAGTAGAACAATGATAATGTAAACTATATATATTCAACAATAAAAAAAAAATCATTAAAAAAAAGTTAGTTGCATATCACCCTCTTTTTTACTGTACAAATTAGCTCATAAAATAAAAAAAAATATACTGATATGATATTTTTTAACTGTACAGCTCATAAAAATTAAAAAAAAAATATACTGATATGATAACACGAGTACTGTCACATTTGTACAGCTCTTAAAATAGAGGGGCTGGTATGGCATTTATTCCCAAAAAAAAAAAAAAAAAAAAAATCAATTGAATATCCAACTTTTTTTAATAACATCCAACTTTTTTAATGGTATTTAATATCTTTCCAAATCTGAGTGTGCTTTACGGTATTAGATGGGCCAGTTTCAGTTCTCCGGAAATAAATCCCAGACATCAACTGCAGATTCAACAGTTTTTGGGCCGAGTTTTGGGCTCTGATGGTTGACCGACCTAACCGGTCCGATTCGATTTTGACCCAATTCTATATGATTAGTTGTAGAGCGGACTAGGTTTGGTTCACGATTAGTATCGCTAGGTCCGGTCCAACTAGAAGTGAAAATGAGCCGAGTTCGAGTCGAATGCTACTAAGTTCAAGTTCGAATTGAATACCACTGGATCGCATAGTATGGATATTTTTCGTACATCCATAAAACGTAAACATAAATTTGAAATACCTATAGCACGTTAAAAAGGATCTTAAAAAGGGGATAAAATCCGGATTATGTAGCATATGTATTTTAAATTAGCTATGTCTTAGAGATGCAAAAAAAGCTCGCCCGCGAGCCAACCATATGCCTAGTATTTTTTTTTTTTATTTCCTTTTCAATTTCTACGTGCGTCACGTCCTATGGTTGCTCAACCGCGTGCAGTAGCAACGCTTTTTTTTTTTATAATAAAAGGTCAAAGTACGGGCCAAGCCGGCTTTACCCTGCAGCAGACAGTGCGGACTAGCCTGCAGTCCGTAGCAGGCAGTGTGGGCCAGAATGGGTCCGCACTTTCTTTATCTATAGCTACGTCCTGCTCAAATTCAGTAGATGTTCAAGGTCTCTAATTTACGCATAACATATAGCAGTAGACCCTGCGACGATATAGACCCGGGTTCGATTCTCGTCTGGTGCAAATTTCTTTTTCTTTTTTTTTTTCTTTTTGTTTCTGAAATTTACTTCCACCAACAGCTTCTGCTTGCTTTATATACATATAATTCGCAAACACCCATGGCTGTTTTTTTTTTTAATAAGCAATCCCGTAGAATGGCAACCGGCATCATGTATATATGGTCAGGGCTGAGCATTCGGATCAACCCGCCCCGACCTACCTAAAATACCCAATCCTAACTAGAAATATATAGACCCGACCCGACCCGAATTACAACTCAACCCGTACCAACCCAAACCGAAAAAATTTCGGGTTGGGTCCGGGTTGACCCCGAAATTACAGAATTTCTGTTTCTTTTACTGGAAGAACATTAAACAGCACAAAATAGTAGGGAGGGGAGGAGCGGCCGGGCGGATTAGGGCTTAGCCGCTTAGGATTGGGAGGACCGGATAGGAGGATTGAGGATCACTGAAAAGTGAACACAACATTTGTATATATTAAGGATTGGGCCGCGCGTTTAATGGGCCGCATAATAGGCTACAACTACAGCCTACAACAGTATCCCGATCCATGTAGACTAAATTCCAACTCGAACCGAACTCGACCCGAACTAAATCCGAAATTTTGACTTTGTTCAGATCGGATCGGATCGGTTCGGGTTTTCGGATAAAGTCGGGTAATGCTCAGCCCTATATATGGTTGAAGACGGGTTCAGCTCTATTCCAACATATCAATACTCAACAGCTCATCTCAGATTCTGTAACATGTATGCGTATATATCCCACATGATGATAATCACCCTATAAAATATCTTGAAAATGCGTCGAGGGGAGTCGAATCTTTTATTGAACCTTCCTAGGTAACCTTAAAATTTATCTATTTACTTTTTTTTTAAAAAAATTTTTAGGGTTCCAAAATCACCAGCTAGCTATGAATGTTGTTCAAAGTAGGGAAGGTATCGTTTGTCAGTGGAGTTGATAAACAAAATCCAGCCTTTGCACTCCACATCTGAAGTCATTCCCAAAAAAGGAAAGGAAAAAAAAAAACAAAAAAAAAACAAAAAAAAAAAAGAAAAAAAGGAAGAAAAAGAAGAATACAAGCTCAGAGCAAATAAAGCTAACTAGAGATACATAGGGGGTGAAATGAAGCAGAAAAAAGGCGGACTTTTTGGCGGGCGGTATTACGGTTTTGCCATGTTGTGTCTTGTTCGTGTCCTGTGGTAGCAACATATAAGATGATTTTGTTTGCAGATTACTTTATATCTAGAAATTGGCAGCTTCGGCTAAAAGTTGAATTTTAGCCTGATTTTTAAATTAATTTTATTTACTGTAGCAGTGTTTTTATTTGAAAAAAGGAATCCATATTATAATATTTACTACGTTGCCAATTGCCACATAGGCAATATTTATTGTAATAAACATAATCAAAATGAATGCATGTTTGATGCCCGGCAACAAAGTCTAGCATTGTTCGTATATGCCCTCTGGTCGAGCTCATACTTGCACCGATATCTGACCGAAGATAGAGGTGGCTAAAAAGTGCGCGCAAGCAATCATATAAACACAAGAATTTTTACGTGAAAAATATTAATTTGAACCGAGATAAAACTACGAGTCGTATGCAATCATCGAGTGAATGATTACTAAGAGTCGTTGGGAACGAGATACAGTAATCTTTCACCATTTATGTCCGAGCACATTGAGTAGCCCGGACAGGCTCATACAGTTTTCTTGTTTTTAGTATTCTTTTTGAAAGAATGGACCTCCACACTGGCAACCGAGCCGATTACTTATAAGCCTGGTTGACCCATTACGAATAGTAGATAAAATCAGATCAAGAAGATCCGTAATGCTTGGTCAACATATATCTTGCACGTCACGTGTTGTCACTTCGACTGTTGCTGACAGATTCGTTCTCTCAGCGTAACCGTTCTTCTATTCGTTTGATAGATCAAGAAACGTCGGCCGGACCCGTGATCCGAGACACTGGTATTGGTGTCAAACACCGACGTCCTATGATCCACCGCGTGTTAGTCAAATCAAGCGGCTATATCGCATTCATAGTGATATTTTGGATTACTTGGAAGGCAATGACAAGAGATGCATGAAAATAACTCTATAAAAAATTCGACCAAAAATATAATAACGCTGTAAAAAATAATATATTCTTGACTACTTGGTCAATGCCATATATTTTTTAGGTGACCTCTTCGTCTCCCTCCAATTCACACTTCTCTCTCCATGGTTCTATCTCCACCTTACATCTCTTGCACCCATCCCGTGACTTTTTTTTTGAAATTATCTGAAAAGAATTTGTCTATAATTATAATTTTTGTACTATCATTATAAAAGATAAATCGAAAAGCGGCATTGACCTAATGTTATGGTTAATAACATAGCATAAAAATTTAACACCCACTGATTTGAGATGTAGCCACAGACGATCCCCTGTGGTTGCGATCTGGGCCGTTAATCGGCCCAGCACGTATCACAAAATTTTTTATTTAAACTTTCGTCGATTTATTTGACCTAATTCTATATATTTTTATGAAAAGTTATGAACTACAAATTTGTAGATTTTGGTGTGATCTACAATGTTGTAGTTCACATTTTTTCGAAAAAATGCCAAACAATATGTCAAATTGATGATCAAAATATTTGATCATCAATTTGACATATTATTTGATATTTTTTTAAAAAACTTTGAACTACAAAATTATAGATCACATCAAAATCTACAACTTTGTAGTTCATAACTTTTCATAAAAATATATAGAATTAGGACAAATAAGTCGACGAAAATTTAAATAAAAAATCTCGTAATACGTGCTGGACCGATTAACGGCCCAGATCGCAACCACAGGGGAGCACAGGCGATCCCATCTCCACTGATTTGATCCTTGCCAGCGCATCGATCTAGAGAAGAAACTCCTACGAGTTTTTACAAACCGCCGATTTGATTCTTACTAACTTTCGCAAACCCCCTAAAAACCTTTGGGGACTTCAAATAAACTGCTCGTTTTATTCATTAATATTTTTGACACTCTAAAACACTTATTTAGAAATATTTTTTTTGAAAACTATTCAATATAAATATTGTAGATTTTGATGAAATTTACAAATTTAATATTAATTTTTTTTAAAAAAATATTTCTAAAAAGATATTTTGAGACTCCAAGTTTCAGCGAGTTAATAAATTAATTTTAAAATTCACTAACATTTTAAAGTCTCAAAGCATTTTTTAAAAAATTGTTGAAATAAAAGTTGTAGATCTCATCAAAATTTATAACTTACATGTTAAAATTTTTTCAAAAAATACTTATAGAATAGTAAAAATTGCTCCGGTACAAATATCGAAATAGATATTTTTTTATAAATTTAAACAGTAATTATAAAATTTAGGAATTGATTGATATGAATAGGAAGAATCTAGATGTTGATTTGTAGTTATTTCAAAACCTTTAAAATCTTGTCTGGCTTGTTTGTCGAGATAGTTTTGAACTCCAAAAAAGTGGTAATTTCATACAATATCTTTAGATTAGGTTAGAAATAAGTGGTTAGCAAATATATATCATTAAAATAGAGTCTTCTCTTTGGGATGTGATTTTATTTTGGGAGGGGGAGTGGTTAATATTTTAATTAGTGGAAAAAAAATGTAAAGATTAACTTTTTTTTATTTTTTAATCTAATGATGAACATCATTATATAGTGTGGTGGTTAATATTTTAATTACTGGGCACAATTATTTTGAGTAATAGGGTTTAGTGCAACCGAAAGATAAATGATGTGGACTCGTGGGCTAATTTGCACCGCTGGTATACGAAATATTATAATTTTGGATTCGATACCCATAGTTGTGAAAGAAATAGCCAAACCTTAGCGTGTTGCTGACGTGGACAAAATAAGCTGACATTGTAGATAAAAATTAGGACTTTTTACATATCAGTCCCCTATTCCATTTTTAGAAACGCATAAGTCAGTTCTTAAAAATATATTTAAATGTATTTTTAAGCTTATTTTTAGGAACTAATTTGTGTATTTTTAAAATAAGTGGGCTGATTTATAATTATCCGTAAAATTAAGAGAGAGAGAGAGAGAGAGAGAGAGAGAGAGACCTGTGCGGCGCGTTGACGCAATTCGACGATCATAGCAACCGTCTGGTCCTCGCGCCGCCGAGGCCCTCGTCTCCGTTCGCTGGACTCCGGCACTGAGCAAGCCACCAGGTCGACGATCGTCGGCCCGGCCGCACATTCCAGCCCTAGCCGCTCGTCGCTGGTCGTTGGGAAGCTTCGTTATACAGAATCAAAGTACGCCGAGAAGAATCTCAACCCTTCCCTGAAAACCCTTCAGGAAAACCTCGCCGTCGTCGTTGAGGATGCAAGAGGTGATTATTCCGAGCTGCAAGCAGCGGATGGAGTTGAGGAACACGTCATGGCGGTGGCCTGCTGGAGGCATGCACTCCATGCAGATGCTCTCCCCGCCATTAGAGCCGAGCTTGAAGCCGGTGAGTCTTATGTCGTCAACCACTTCCTTATCTCCGGCGAGTCTTATGTCGATCACGATAACAGATTACTCCGACGACTTGATCGACGCCGACGTTCTCATCCTCCGCAACGTCGACAACTTCCTCTTCTTGCTGCCGGAGATCTCCGCCGCCGGCGACAACGGTGATACTCAACTCGGGAGTGATGGTAATCGAACTGTCGATCGAAATGTTAAACGAGCTCATCATGCACCAGCGAACAGAGCTTCTTGAAGAATTTCTGCGTGAACACGATGGACACGAAGAATTCAATTTCGCCGTGCTTCACGTAAAGCTAACATATTTCTTCAATATTAGTTTTGTACATGTATCATATACAAACAAAAATAAAAATAATATTTAATACATATAAATATACTATACTAAATATAGTTAAACATATTTATCAAATTTAATATATAATTATTTCTATTATTGGTTATTAGATGATAATAATGAAAAGTCAAAGTTGCACAAATAAATATTTATGACTTTTGAATTCTAAAGTTTAAGTGATTGAATAAGTGAAACTTAGCTTGCCTAAGATCACTAATACAATATAACATCTACCATGCATAAAATGATGAACGTTGATGAATTTCGCAAACAACGGTGAGAACGAGTCGAGCCGCTCACTAGCAGTTCGGACTCAAACGTTTAAGCTCGATTCGGCTCGAATTGAGTTCTGTTTCGAGCTCGAGTATTTAAACTAGCTAACTCTGAGCATCGTGTTACTCGGCTTGATGAGTTCGTGAGCATAAATTAACTTTTATGTTCATTCAAAAATCTTTTAGAATAAAACAACTTAAGTGAGTTCGAGTTCGAGCACGATTCGAGTTGTGTCTGATTGATGCAATTGAGCCGAGCTCAAGATTTTCTGAATTGATCCGAGTTCAAGCACAACCTTTGAAGTTCGTCCTCGAGCTAAACCAATCGAACCGAGCATGAATTTGATGATGCAGCTATTCGAACTCAGCCCATTTTCACCTCTACGCACAGCGACTTTGATAACCTTATTTATATATCTATATTGATTACATACTGCTAGATTGCACGAATTAAGAACTAACATGTCGACCGAAAAAAAAAAAAAGTATATGATGACTATGTATATGTCCTATTTAATAAAGACATAGCATAAGATGACATTTTTGTACATGTCCTACGTTAAGAAGAAATAATCATAGGATAATTGCATATTAGCCCCATATAGTCAACAGTCGCACGTTTTAACCTCCGAAAATGCGAAAATGTATTTCCGAGAGCTGAAATATAAGAGCTAAACTTTAGGAGGTTGATATGCAATTATCTGAATAATCATATTGCCCAATAAGATATCATATAATCGAATGAGGTGCTCTATTTTAAGTCCTCTTGTATAATCCTACTAAACATTGATTATTATTTTTTATTTTTATTTTTTGAGATATAAAGTACTCATTATAAGGATCATGCATATCAACACCGCCAAATTAGAACTTTTGAACCACCAAGGTGTCGATATTGATTAGTAATAGTCCGAAACATTAGGGTTGGCAGTATGTTACAGTAGTAGGAGACCTCAGAAAGCTTTATTGTTTTCTATTCGACTCTTCGGCCTGTTAGTTGTGGATTTGTGTATGCGCAAGCATCCTCTCCTCTGCATGCCATGGGGTACTAATGGCTGCGTTGACGATAGGCGAACATCCACCTGGAGACACCAGGTGAGGCCTTATCTGACAGTTCCAGAAGACGAGGTTATTTATCCGTGCCTCAGAAAAGATAGTAGGAAGCATAGATAAAATATGCATAAGAATATCCCTAAAATCAACTTAATAACAAGTTCTAATAATTCTTTCTCAAAATATGGTAAAAATTAATGTTATAAAGTAGATATCAATGAGCTAAATAAAAAAAAAAAAATAGTAAATTAATATATAAATTTGAGTCATGTAGCATGTATCTAAAAGGAGAGAGAATCCAAGCACTAATACTAATCAATACCAATAAAAATAAACATATTAATAAAAGTCCAGTAAGTTTATATCATAATCTTCTTTTCTTTTATGTCTAATGGTGACATATGCCTCTGAAACTCTTGATATTGACACGTCACCGACCCTTACATATAATATTATTATTATTGTGGCATCCGAAATTTTGTTTAAAATTTAGGTTTTTAATAAATTGAGCTAGCTTTCATCGTTTAGTTAAACAGATTTTATGAAAATTAATTTCGCAAGCCAAATTATACCATCTATATTTGATAATCTAACGCAAACTATCGCTCTAATTATCTCTCTACTTCTTGTTTCTCCAATATTTTAGCGTTGTCTCATCTCCACTAGTATCATGCTGTCGTTTTAACTTATAAGATATCAAAAATATCATTTTTATGAAAAACTAAAATAATTTAAAACACCCGTAACAATATAATCTGATAAAGGTGTCGAGTTTTCAAGCATAGCATTCTCTAGAGAACTCTGAATGAGATGAAATGAAGTCCATATGAAAGATCTTCGGGTCTACTTCCTATAGGACTGGCATAATCTCATTTGGAGCTCTCTAGTTTTTAGATAGTATTTTATAACTTAAACTGCGATTTTAAGCTTCATTTTGTCTTTTGAATCATCGAGTATGATTTGGATTCATTTCGTATACGCCGGAAGATTTCGTCATAATTTCATAATTTCTATATTGGATGGATAAATTTTTTTTTCTAGTATTCGACTCTGTTCTGAGAGGCATTCCAGACCGAGACGATATAGTGCTAATTTAAGGTAATTCACACTCTCTCAAATGATCGTGTGAGGGCTCGAACTCGAGACCTTTACCATGTCTAGCCGTATTGGATGGATAAACTTAATACTAAATAAGACCATATTTCAAAAAGTTATTTGTTAAGATGTACATTAGCCATATTTTTAAAAAAGTTAATTTTTGTAGAATTTTGTTTCTAAGAAGTAATTACCAAACATACATGTACATACAAATACATAAATTCACATAAATGATGTTTAACAAAATACTTAAAACCATTTTAAAAAATAAAAAAAATGAATATTATTTATTAATATTTTTTTTTCTTTATACAAGATAAATATTATTTGTTCACTGAACTATCATAAAGGAAAATAAAATGTCTGGTCATTTTGTGTTTTTCGGCACTTCAACCCCTTTTCTTTATTTTCTTTATTGTCATTTTTTAAATAACGATGCGAAATCTTCCCAATGCATCAATCTTCGATGTTGCTGTTTTTTAACCACGGTCAATGTGCCCGTATTAGGTCGAAACCGCAGTCAAAAAGTAAACCTGGCATGATGTTTTTCTTTATTTGTTAATATGTACAAAATTAAGTGGACTTTTTTCATGTGTTGCATATATAGGTTAGCTATTTTATCTTCTTCAAATTAGAAATAATATTACTAGCTCGATAATAAGAAAAGAGTCTCCTTCGAGGTATGGCTGCAGACGCCTATCATTTTCAGATTCTGTCACGGTAGTACTTGACTAGATTTTTGTTGTTGTTGTATTAGCAATGATAATAAGGAACCAACATTCTCCAGGGCATAACTAAGTACATTTATCCTTTCCAGATTTCGTCGCGGCGAAATTCGACTGAATTGTTATTGTTATACTAGTAATGATAATAATAAAAATAAAAAATAATATATGATCATATGCATGCAAGTCAACTAAGCTGTTTTTTTTTTGTGCTGGGATTTGACCGGATTGTTGTTATTATACTAGTAATGATAATAAGGAAACAATATTCTCCGAGGCATAGCTACATATATTTACAATTCAGATCGTTTCTCTTTTGCTTCTACCCATAAAACTTTTACTATGAACCCAATATATACTAAAACAACAATTATGTTAATATAATTTTAGGGAAATAACTATTTTTAGTCAAGAATATTAATATTTGACGAATAAAGATGATTAAAAAACTGTTATAAACGTGACGCGTTATATTGAACATAGAATAATTGCATATAAGCCCCCCTAAAGCCAACGGTGGCGCATTTCAGTTCCACAAAATATGAAAACGCACGACCGTTGACTTTAGGAGGGCAGATATGCAATTATCATGTGTTATATACTTAACATATGTCCGAAAAAACTAAAAAAAAAAAGACTAGCAGAGTCCTTTTTTAAAGCACATGCTTATTACATATAAGATTGAAAATTCAGAATTATACTAGTCAATTTTGAATTAAAAATTAAGAGAACTAAAATATAATTTTGCTTTGAACATACTGCTTATAGTAAAGCCAATGGATTCTGCAACAATATTATTATAATAAAACTAAGTTAGCCATTCATAATACTGACTTTATTTCTTAATAACACATACTTAAAGTTTGCAATAATATAATTATTTATATCAAAATATTAAAATAGCTCGCTCCCAACATTTACATAACTTTTCTGAAACACGCCGTCCAAACACCCCTATAATAGTATAACAATCTACCACATACCGCTAGCGTCTAGAATACTTATGAGTTTCCGACCAGTGGCTGTTTAAAAAAAAATTAAAAATAGGAGTTAATTTGAACAATTTACTAAAATAGAGGCTTATCCTAAAACCAATATAAATTTTAAGTATAGAGCTAAGGTACTTACGAAAGTCGATGTTGATGTCCAAACCAAAGAGAGAAGTCAATAGCCCATCTTTTGGTGCCAACACATGCTTTTACACACTCTTGGAATATTATTATATATTATTACTTATTATTGTAGCAGCATATGATGTCCTTCCCTAATTTGATGTTCTTTTAAGTATTATATATATATATATATATATATATATATATTATATATATATATATATATATATATATATATATATATATTCTTGTAAGTTGGGGAGTACAAATCAACGATCTCCACCATCTAATATACATCAATTGTAAATTCAAGAAATATAATAATATATATTAAATCTAACTTTAGAGTTTTCCATCGATCTAGCGGTGTGGTGTGTGGCTTGTGAAGCACACGTCGCAGTTCGAATCTCACGGATGGTTATAAAATAAAAAATAGATAACTTCAACAAGTTTTCAGTTGAAATTGCTAAATATGGTGGCTGAGCAAGGCGCCAGTAGTACTCCACGTCTGGCTTGGAGCGCATACATGACTGAGGTTTTTTTTCTGACCGTGGTTCCTGTCCAGTGCGGGCTGATGGATCGTGGTTAGAAAACGATACCCTCGATAACATAAGAGGTTGTTATACTGAAAAAATTTCGCTTCGTATCTCAAAAAAACTATTAAAAAAAAAAAATCTAACTTTAGAGATATACATCTAATTTCCTTTTGATGCAAATTATATTGGCAGGTCAATGTTACCATTGACTAGTTTATCAAGCAAAGTCATAATTTAATAATAATACAATTATATGAAATCGTCGCTTAAAGGAGTTCTATTGCGAGAGCACCTAAGTAGTGCATATATGATCATGCCTTACCACACGAAGAACTGATAATGAACACGAATATAATTTACTGATCAATTATTTAGAATCATTTAATTATCTTAAAAAAATCATTTAAGGTCAGTATATATATATATATATATATATATATATATATATATATATATGCTGTCACTAGAAGGCAATGCCCCAAAAATTTTATAAGTTGGGAATACTTAACATCTTACTTTGACCAACTCTAACACAATATAATTTAGAAATTATTCCATGATGAGAGTACATTTATCATTTTAATTCTTTTTTTTCCATTTTTTTCAGCTGTAATAACACATATCGAAATTCTTTTAAAGACAAAAGGATTGATCTTTCATATTTACTTAAAAATGTGTTCATAATCATCGGCAAATCGCGAGACAAACATCATTTGTTATCTGCAAGTTATATCATAAATACATGCAAAAAAAATACTTTTCACGTCTATAGTTTTCTAAACTCGTATTTGATTAATCTAACATTCGAACTATATTAATATGTCAAAATTTTATTAGTTTCTACTACCTCTTAAAGGAAATATTAAGATAGAGCAATGCCTTTAGGATATGATATCATATTTTGTTCAATTAATTAGTTAATTAATTCATTATTTTAGTTAGTTTCTGAATTTACTCTGAAGGTGGCTCATCCATGCTATATATTTATTAAGATATATATATTAAAAAAAAGAGTAAAATATTGCTATATATGCTATTGCTTTACCTTTTTCAAATATTGTACCATGTTATCGTTTTCTTTTTTCTTTAAGTAATCATTTCAATATCCAATATTTCTCAACTTGATTAAATAATATATTTATGTACATAAAGTAATTTGATAACAATAATATAATTTTTTTTTGTTATTAGAATATTTTTGACAAGTAAATCACTGAGATCTTTGAAGCAATATATATATATATAAGCTTAAAACTTCAAAAATAGTTTAATATTAAGCTAAAATAGAGATGCAACTTTTTTTTCTTTTTTTTTTGGAGAAAGATCGAGCCAATAGGATACCACCCAAAGTGCTACAATTGATAATAATCAAAAAATATTTATTCCGAGATAATTCCACACCAAATACATAAAAAAAAAAAAAAAAACGAAGATCTTAAAAGTTAAATAATGCCTTGGGCTTGATTGTTTATGTTCTAGTTCTAGGGTTTTGTTAAAAAGAAGCATATATAAGGACGTAAAATATATTATAAGAGTACTTCTATTTCGAGAATAACATTTAGAAATACCCTTTAATGGATTTATTAGAGATATATCAGATTACAACAAGCAATTAGGAGCTCATCCTTGAATTTTTATGATGATCTACAAATGATCTTCTTCTTTCTGTACTTCGATTCATAATCTCCATCTGAAATTGCACCGCGGATGAATACAACTTCATTTTGCTCGTCATCTTCCTCATTCGATCTGAGTTCTTCTAATTCAGAGCTTTTTACATTTAATTATGATATAATAATATACCGGCGATCATCGTTGCTGATGAGTCGAGAAGAAGCAGGTTATTTCAGTAGGGAGGACGACCATGAGCAGCCCATGACAAGGCTTCATGGCCGATCTGCTGCACTCCGTTGGGCATGAGATTCGGCGGCAGGTTGAAGATCGGCATCGAGGAAGGGTTCCTCAGCCCTTCGACGGCGCCACCGCCGGTCATCAGCTGCGCAGTCGCTGCCGGGACGATCCCTTCTTCCTCCTCCTCCTCCTCCAGCGGCAGCCTTTCGTAGCTCGCGTTCCCGAACGTGGCCGCGACGACCATCACAGGCCCGGCGGCAACTAGCGGCCCCACGACAGCACCACCGAGCACCTGTCCCTGCCCTGCAGCTAGGTAAACGATCAGTCCGGTGGACCCCAGCGGCGCTGGTCCGGGTAAAAAAGCTCCGGTGAGAGAGAGAATTTCGAAGCGGCCGTGGAAGGCCATGACAGCGCCGGGTGCGGTGGACTGGCGCAGGGTGACGTTGGTGACGGAGCCGGCGCCGCTGAGAACGCAGACACCACGCTGGCGGCGGCGCGCGAACTGCATGATGCTGTCAGCGATGTCGGATCCGCCGGCGACCTCCATGACGTGGCTGCGAAGAGCGTTGGGGCTGTCGCGGGTGACGATGATCGGGGGTTTCGGTTTATTCTTCGACCCTGGCGGGCGGCCACGTGGCCGCCGTGCGCCGACTTCGACAGCACCTTCGTTGGTGTCGCTGTTGTCGTTGTCTTCGTCGTCCTCTGCCCGGCTGCCGCCGCCGCCATGGTGATCGGCGGAAGGGTTAGCGTCTTTCAGAGACATATCTTGGCCGCCGCCGCCGGTTTCCTTTGAGACGGAGGAATTACCAGGTTCGAGTAAGGGGAGGCCGAGATGGCCGGCCCACCAGCGGTTCGCCATGGTTGTTAACTTTCAGAGCAAGTCTCTTCTTCTTCGTCTTCGTCTTCTTCCTTGCTTTTTTCTCCCCCTAGCAGAAGAATATCTAGCAAGAGGAGATCTCTAGTAGTCTTGTACTTGGTGATTCAAGAAATCTGATTCGTCTCCCTGTCATGGAAATTTTGTATGTACTCTCTCTCTCTGTGTGTTTATCTGGTAGGGTAAGGTTGTATATAGTGTACATGGACAGATGGACGGGGAGGAGAGAGAGAGAGAGAGAGAGAGAGAGAGAGAGAGAGAGAGAGAGAGAGTGTGTCCTCTGAGTTGAATGAAGGACCAAGAAAAACAAAAGAAGAAGAGAAAGTGAGAGATTGATAGTGATTTTTGAAAAATAATAGAAGGAAGGGTGAAAATAAAAGTATAGTCAAGTGATGTTGTTGTTGAGTTGGTGGAGATTTGAGAAGGGTTAGAAAAAGTTAAAAAAGTTCATATTTTTCAAAATTATTCTAAATAAAGTTATATATATATATATATATATATATATATATATATATATAATTATTCGGAAATATATAAGACTTTTCTTTAAAAATTTGTATACGATGAAAGAAAGTAGATTTTGATTTGACGTATAATTTTTGTATTCAAAGCTTTATAAAAAAATATTTAGATACTTTAAAAAAATTTTAACCAGTAAAGAGTTTGAAACTATAAATAACTATTTAAATATTTTCTTTAGAAAGAAGTTCAATATAATAATTATAGCACACACTAAAAACTATTTTTCGTATTCAAAATAAAAAAAAACTTACATATATATAACTTATTAATTTAATTATTATTAAAAAATATATTAATTATTTAGAATAACGATACAAAAGTAGGTAGCGATATTTAAAATGAATTGGTTTAACTCTATAGTTAATATTTGTACTATTTCAATATCTTTTCAAAAAATGACCAACTAGATCAGATTATGTTGCGCAATTATTTAGTGAAAAAAATATATTTCTTTTTTTTTTTTTTTGGTCAAGAAAATGAAAATAAAAATAAGCAGTTTGGATCTTCGGTTAATGCGTTTTAACTGTAGGCCAATCCTGAATGTCCATTGCACACTAACTCTCATACAAAAAAAAGGCCAAAATTTACTAAATACCCCTCTACTATAAACTTTTGGGCATTCATGCCCCTCAACTTATTTTCGGTACTTTCATAACCTACTACTTTATTTTTCGGACCGCGATGCCCTTTTTGTGTTAACTGGGCTGTTAAGTTACTAATTACGTTGATGTGTCACCAATTAAGATTTTTTTATTAAGTTTTTAACTTTTTAATTTTATTATGGATATTTTTGTAATTATTCAAGTCTTAAAATTGAATTTAACCGAAATTATGCCGGACCGCCGCCCGCCCGCCCACCGCGCCGCCGCCATTTCAACCTGGCGCCCCTCCCACAGCCGTGCTGCTGCCCCCACCCACCTCCGTCGCCGAGCCCTCAATTCCGCCGCCCGTGCGTGGCTGGTAGCGCCCGAGCTCCCTCCCCCGCCGCTTTCCCACCTCCGCCCGAGCCCTCGTCCGTTCTCCGCCATCCGGGCTCCATCCTTCGTCGCCCGTACTCGTTAATCCTCCATCTTCTCCCCACACGAGCTCGCTCGCACGAGGCTGGCACCGCCGCTGCTTGCCTCCCGCCGCTGCTTTCGCCGCTAGTCTCCTCCCTCCTCCACCATACGAGCTCCCTCCTCCGCCTCCCGTGCGAGGTTGGCAACGACGGAAGCAGCAACAGCAACAGCGGGAGGCCGTCAGCGGTGACGCCAGCTTGTGCGGGCGAGCTCACGTGGGGAGAAGAAGGTGGACGAGGGAGTGCGGGCGGTGGAGGGAGCTTCAGCAGCTTCAGCAGTAGCAGTTTTGGCAGCAGCAGTTTTGGCAGCAGCGGCAGCAGCAGCGGCAGCAGTAGCTTCAGCAGCGGCAGCATCAGCGTGTGACAACAGTAGCGAGCAGTGGGAGGGGCGTCGGTCGGAGCGGCGGCGGCAGGGCTGGCAGGTGACAGCGGCGGCAGCGTGGCCGGCGGGTGGCGGCGGTCCGATATAATTCCGGTCAAATTCGATTTTAAGACTTGAATTACCAAAATACCCATAATAAAATTAAAAATTAAAAAATATTAAAAAATATATTAAGAAAAATCTTAATTGGTGACACGTCAACGTAATTAGCAACTTAACAGCCTAGTTAACGCAAAAAGGGCATCGCGGTCCGAAAAATAAAGTAATAGGGTATGAAAGTACCGAAAATAAGTTGAAGGGCATGAGTGCCCAAAAGTCGATAGTAGAGGGGTATTTAGTAAATTTTGGCCAAAAAAAAATGTAAAATTAACTTTCAAAAACAAAAATAACAAATATTTTTTTTGAAATAACAAGACAAAATTCATCTATGGATCTCCGCTAACTCGCGGATCACAGTTTTCTACGCTCACTTATAGAACCATTTTGGACTCAGGTACACGCAAGAGAGTAAAACTCCGGCATGACGTCTACTTCCGGACAAAACAGAATGCTGGTTTTGAGAAAGCCCTGCAAATACCATGAAGATGAGTCTTCCCAAATTTCAAAAAATGAATTAGAACAACTATAAACGAAAGTTTATCTCACAGAATTAAAAAAATAAATCATAGAAGGGGTTATTTATTTTCTTAGCGATCCTCATCAGCTTATCCCTGACACTAGTAACTAAATTTCATATGACATGTTGCATGCAAGTCTCCAATTCATATCATATATTAGGAGAGACTACATATACAACCAAAATTGATCCAAGAAAACAACTTGCTCTTTTTTTTTTTAAAGACAACGAGACAAAACCCCTTCATGGGTCTCCGCTAACTCACGTACCACAGTTTTTTACGTACACCTATAGAACCATTTCGGATCCAGATCCGCACAGGAGAGTAAAACATCGGCCTTGCGTATGTCCCCGGACGAATCATGGAGTACTGAAAGTTGTCTAGCCACCAGCTTCTTCGCAACCGCTAAAAACTCGCGGAACGGGCACATTTCCATTCAGGACACCCCTGGGTATCGAACTCGGAACGCACAGCTCACGAACCGCACGTCTGCAAATCGACCTAAAGACGGGAGGTAAGAAAACAACTTGTTATGAGCTGTCCCAAGCCAGTCAAGATAGCAGTACAGAAATTGCTGCAGCTATAAGCTATTCCCAACTCTGGAGCAAAAAATCCACCTTTCATGTAAAATTTGATTAACCAGGATGAAAATAGAAGACCTTGATGCCCTCCGACAAAAAGAGAGACGTCAAATTCTGTTGCAGAAATAATTTTACCCAGCTGATTAACTGCACACACAAATACCCAGTATAAGTTGCAATAAACAATGGTCAAATCATTCCGATATCCAAGGCATCGACGGTTTGAATTTTCAACATGATTTGCTAGAACCTGGATGAACGATTGCAGAATTCTTCATCGATCCACATTTTATAAGTAATTCCTGTTGAATTATCTCTTATATGGCTTGAAATGATACTTCTCAAATTCATTACCAAACTTAAGGAATTCTTCATCAACCTTATTCTTCAATCTTCTCCATGTTCTTAGCATATCAGATTGTATCAGACCCTTGTACAACGTCTCAAATGTGAACTTCTGAGGAAGGAACCCCTTTTCAATCATCTCCATGAAATAATTACATGCCTCCTTCCACTTTTCATTCTCACACAGACCGTGAATAACGCAGGTATACGTATCCAACTCGGGATTAATTTCACTTCCGCCATTCATATCATTCCATAATTCACGTACCATCCCTACCTTCCCGGCCTTTGAAAACATACTCAGTAATATATTGTAAGTATGAACATCGGGTTTACACAACGAACCTGATTCCTTCATTTTCTTGTACAATTTTATCGCACTTTCACCATCTTTTCTTCCCCGATATTCTTTGAAAAAGGAATTATATGTGGCCGGAGATGGGCATACCCCATTATTTTCCATCTCCATAAGGATCTCCTCGGCATTTTCCAATCTCCCGCAAGAAGCAAGGCATTTGATCACCGACGTGTACGTCACCACCGTCGGGCAAATTCCTTTCTCTTTCATCGATCGAAACATATGCAACGTAAGATCGGGCTTGTGAGCGCGACTATAAACATGCAAAATTATGGAATAGCTCGTGATATCCGGCACGATCCCGTTGTTATGCATCTCAGATAGAAGATCTTGAGCTTTCTGGATGGTTCTATCGAAGCGCGTGTCTGGGTGTAAGCTCGCCCTCCTGCAAATACCATTTAACATAATATTGTATGTAACAAGATTAGGTTCCACCCCGTGATCTATCATTTCTGCATGGAATTTCTGGGCCATATCATGGCGATTTATCTTACACCATCCATAAATCAAAATTGTGTACATCTTCTCGTCCGGTTCATACGTGGATTTTCTTTTGTTAAAGATCTCTGTTGCTACCTGCAAAGAAGAAATTCATATTTTTTTTGTCAAACTGCTAATATCTGGATGATGTCGCCGTATCAGGAAAAGTTCTTAGAAATTTACTTGATTTAACGAAATACTAGTTATTATAAGATTTCTGGTAAAACAACACTGCTAATGAAGATCTATAAGAACAGGAGAAAGAAATGAAGAAAAAAAAAAGGTATTTATAAAATTATGGGAGATGTGTAACAACCAACAGAGAGTTTCAGCAAGTCATTGTTATAATTCTTGAATAAATCATTGAATTAATCAACTAAAAATATATTTGCATAGGGAAATTTGAGACCTTGGGGTACCCATACTTGCATAGGGTATCCAGAAGCATACTAAACTCGCCAGCATCAGGCTCTCTCCCGATGAATGCCTCCATGTCATCGAAAGCTCGTATCGCCTGGCGTGTGAGCCCGGCGGCTATGTACCGCCGCACGAGAACTGCGAACGTCGTCGGCGTCGGTGCAGTCCCCCGTTGGTCCATTTCGATGATCAACTGCCAGGCCACGTCAAACTGGCGAACCTGTTATATAAGATCAAATTGTAACATAGGGGAAATTTGATTGCATACATGTTATAATTATGTTAGGAAAAGAGTCGCTGCTCCGTCTCCTGACACCTATCTCGAGAGGAGCAAAAATTGGAGTGGCTGTTGGAGCGAGACACACCTTCCCGAGAATATCGACCATCAGATCGTAGGCGGCGGGGTCATGGGAGTATCCGGGGCGGTGGCAGGCGGCGATGAAGAATGAGAGGGCGACTTTGGAGGCGCCACGGAGACGGAGGAGGGTTTGGAGGACGAGAGGCGGAGAGAGGGAGACTCCGGCTAGCTGAAGAGGAGATTCTAAGGGGTGGTAAGGGTTGTGGTGTTGGAGGAGGAGGCGGGCGAGGGCGTCGGCGTCAGCGGCGGAGGGATCCAGCGGCGGTGGAGTTGGCTTCGGCGAGGTGGAGTAGCCAGAGGAGATGAAGCGGGGCTTGGGTGCCGCGGCGGCGGCACCGAGGAGGCGGAGCGACGGCAGACGGGCCATGGCTTACTACTTCGTGAAGAAGGTAGGGAGAGAAAAAATGGTTCGTTGTAGGAAGCCCAAAGAGGAGTTATGGGCCTGACCTTGTCCGACCCAATAAAAAAAAAGCTGAAAAATCGTAAAAATTTAACAAATAAATTGCAGGAGGCCAAGGAATATAGGGGGGAAGACCCAGCTGGGGGTCCTCCTCAAACCCAAATCATCTTTGTTTCATGGGTTCCACCGGAGAAGGGTTGGGTGAAGCTCAACTCAGACGGAGCACATTGCCGGAGCAGTGGAGCAATGTGAACCGGAGGAGTCCTCAGAAACTCATGGGGACTTTGGATGGGCGGATTTCAAGCAAGGTTGGGCATTTGTTCATCCGATGAAGCAGAGCTATGGGGAGTTTGGCAAGCTTACAATTAGCTTGGCAGATGGGTTTTCGTAAGCTTCGGGTTGAAGTTGACTCAATATTGCTAATACAATACCTCACCTCTGATGTCCAGCCGGCTCCCAACCATAGGAATTTGGTATGTGCCTGCAAGAATTCCCTTCGCAAGAACTGGGTGATATTTTTTACGCATATTTTCCGTGAGGCAAATCAGATAGCGGACCTTCTAGCAGTTAATGCTTTATCCCTCCCTTATGGTATGTACTTTCTTGAGCAGCAGCCAACGGCGGCTCTCCCTTCACTTCAGCTAGATGTATGTGGCTTTGGGTATTCTTGATTAATGAAACTTTAGGGACTAGATCCCTCCCTTTCGACCAAAAAAAAAAAAAAAAGCTGGAATCCCAGGGACTGATAGTTAAAACAAATAGCACTATAATTTATCTGAACCATCATAATTTATAATACAATTAGAATTATACATAATATGTCGCGATATATAGGTATATATTATAATACATCGCGATGCACTATATGTGATTCTAATTAAATCGACACTAGATACTCCGAAGAATAGATGGATGTGTTCCTCGTGAAGTATCTGCAGCGAGAAGATTGTTGGTATTGATAGTGCTGTATTTCGTTATCCATATATGTGATTCTCTTTCGAATCAACGATACAAGGTCGCTCTACATATACTTTTTATTTTTTATTTTTATATATTTATTTAAAAAAAATTGTGAAGGCCTACTACATATCATCTACCTCTCCATTCGATTAGCTTGTAGCATTTCAAGGTAACTTTTTGGATAGTCCGAATTTTCGGATTTCTTTAAAGGTTTTCTTTTTTTAAATAAAGCTATAATGGATAGGGCTGACCATTACATCGAACTTATCCGAAAATTCGACGGGAACCAATCTGAAAAATTGCAAAATTTTGGGTTCAAATCAAGTCGGTTCGGGTTCGTTTTGATACTTTAAAAATTCGAATTAATACATTTTGGTTTGGAATAAAAAATGAGTATTCCGGGTCGGGTCGAATTATACCCGAATTTTGGACCTTAAGAAGGCCCATTAGAACTTTTACGATTGTTGATATAGAAAAGTTCTAACGAGATTCTGTTCTAGCGTATATCTACCTTCCTAAGATCCCGTTCTAGCGAGATTTTTTATTGGAATGTTATTGTTGTTGTATGTACATCTCTATATCTCAATATAAAATGATAAACATGTGTAACAATACTTGAGCAATTGACCATATATTTATTATCTAATATTATTTCTTTCACTCCATATTTATTTTTTTTCATATATTTATTATCTAATATTATTTCTTTCACTCCATATTTACTATCCTTCATAAAAAACGAATCATGATTTGCTTCCAGCATTCAGTCCTATTAATTAACTGAGTCAACGATGGTTGGTTCTATGTGGTTATACGTAATATAATAAAATAGAGCAAAAAAGAAGATTTTTAAAGCTCAGTCTCAACAAGCATAGAGTTGGGCAAATAAACAAATATTTTAAATGTAAAAACTAATAAATAAAAGTAATATGAAGTAACTATGGCATTCCTCCGCAGAACATAATAGAGGTATTTGGGCCTGTCCAGATCGACAAAAATTGAAATTAAGCATTAGGTTAAAATAAGTTGATTAATCTATAAATATATCTGTTACGATAATTGTATAAAATAGACGATTATATATAGAATTTTTCACGACAATATAAAATAAAAGCAATTATTGCATCCTTACAAACTAAGCATTAGAAAGAGTGAAAATTAAGATTTGAATTAGATATAATTAAGCACCAACATTCCTTCTAATATAAGTCAACCTCTACTCAATTATTCCCCCCAAACTAAGCCATCTTTAAAGAATTATAAAAGTAAAAATATAGAAAAAAAAATACTAATCAAATTTAAATAATCACAAAAATTTAAAAAAAAAAAAAAAAAAAAAAAAAAAAAAACCACTCCTCTCCCTTTTGTATCCACCATGACACCAAGATGATCAACCAAACCGAATCACACTCAGAGGTAAAGAAAACTTTAGAAAAGGGGTCAAACATAAGGGTGCATTTGCATATATACGCCTCCCATAATCATAAATTGTAAATATGTGCCCTCCTAATTCGTTTTGACATTTTTATACCTTTCTAAGATGTTTAAAATAGAAAAATGTAACAGTTAACTATCATCGTCTTCAAAAAAGATGATGGTAGTTTTATCTTTTCATTATATTCAGAGCATAAAAATGTTAATTTGAACAGACAATTACGCTGCAGTCCCTCTATATTATTTTAATATTATTTAAGTTCTCTCAAAAAAATTTTGCACTTTAGTCTTTCGACTCCTTTTAATACATTTTTGACACATCCGCTACACATCCAATATCTTATATCTTGACTTTTTAATAAATTTCTGACACCATTGTATTAATATCTGACACCTTCATATTAAAAAATATATATTAACACTCTTCTGATAACTTTTATCATATTCTTGATAATTTTTCACATTCCATAAAAGAATTAAAGTGTAATTTTTTTAACAAATAGCCTGCAGTGCAAGACAAACTCTTATTTTTGAGTGTAGTACAAATCTTCCTAATTTGAATTAAAGGACATAAAATTATAATTTCTGATTGTATGAGTCATAAAAATGCAAATGCTCCTAGAGTCTATAATGGGTGGGGTGAGTGGTGGCTGGTAAGAGATTTCGTCTATACTCGCTGACACTTCGGATTGCAATCGACTTATTTTCACCTCTAATTACAGCTTGTCACTTGTTATCTTACAAGTGAAAAAAAAAAAAAAAAAAAAAAATATATATATATATATATATATATATATATATATATATATATATATATATATATATATATATATTCAGATAAGCTTGTGACTTGTTATCTTACAAATGAAAAAAAAAGGTATACTTGAAATATATATATATATATATATATATATATATATATATATATATATATATATATATATAATGATGAGTTGATAGCCTCTAGCCTCTTAATAATAATGTTTCCTATAAAGCTAGCTTTCAGATAAGCAACCCAATTTCATTAAATCATGGTAGCAAACTAAACCAATTTAGAGACATAGTAGGCTAAGGACAGAATTTTTCCTACAATAACTTTAAAAAAAATAGAGGGTTTGATGAATAATGGCAAAAAATTCATCCTTTACAAAATTTGTACAAATCAGCTTTTATCTTTTTAACTTTTTCAGAAAAATTTCTAGCAAGATACATCTAAATGTTCTGGAAAAATCAATACGGTGTTGAGCAAAAATAGTATTGTCAACTTATATCACGGCATTCTAGATGAGTAAAGACGATATTTTCGGCGGAAAAATAAGCTATTAAATGAAGCAAACATAATATTCTGGACAAATAAATAATTTATTGGATGGAACAAATAATATGTTGAATTTGAGAAATTCTTTCGTTCAAATTTTACAAAGCACGAGGTTTTTCGACAAAATCCAAGAATAATTAATCATCACCATGAAGAATTTCATCACCATCTACAGTATTGACATCAACCTTTTCTTATCATGAATCTAAAAAGCTTAAAAGCAGGTATAAACAGAGCAAAATCCAAGAATATTGGGTCCAAGAGTTGGACAAAAAGGGGGGACAAAGTAGGACATCAAAAGGTGTAGAAGACAATATGTCAAAAGGCCATGCTCTTTGGAACTTTGTTGGAGTAGTTGATGAACTTTTGCTAACCCACTATGTCATTTTTGACAAAATTACACCTTTTTTTTTCCGGTCGGCGACCTTCAAATTCGATTTCTATCTTGTATTTTGATCGGAATTTTTTTTTTTGATGAGATTTTCATGGTGGAACCTGAAACGCGAGCGCATGCCTCCGAATGGACCTCAAACTCGCGGATAAATCTCCACGGACGGTCCCGTCTCCAACCCCGCCAACCGAGAAGCGCAAGCCACTCCATAAGGTATGCACCCACAAATGTGCTACGCAAGATTCGAACCTGGGTGGAACGCACGCTTCTCGAGGCGCAACGCCCCACCCAGGCTGTCCAAGCGCAGGGGCTCTTGATCGGAAATATAATAGTACAGTTATCACAATTCACATTTGTAGGGATTCTAACTTTCCATCTACACTTTATGAAGGATAGATCGTGGTCTTTTTCTAACACACAATCATGCTAATTCACTGCACCAAAGCTGGTTGGTAAAAACTACACATCTTTTTTTTTTAGTTTTAACTATCGAATTCGATTTTTATACTATATCTCGACCGGATACGGAGCGGTAAACAGCATACCCTTCCAACCAGATGTTGATGTGATTCGAATCACCGATCCATCTTTCATGAGGTTGGTCTCCTTCCAACACGCAGCTCTGCTAACCAACTGAGCCAATATTGGTTTGCCAAAACTACACATCTTTATAAAGATAAAAAGTAATTGATTTCTAATTTGAATCAATAAAGTATTATAAATTTGTTACCTAACATTCTAAAACATTGTATAAACCTAGAATTCGATAAGAGTCAAAACAAAGCTCTATTTGGTAAAATTATATTAGTATGTAATTTGTTAAAATGGCGAGTGGTTGAGCAGGCACTCCGAGGAGTCAAAAGATTTAGGGATAATTGCAAATCAGCCCCCTCTATTTTGAGGTTATTTCAACCCCTGAAAATACAAAAATTGAAAATATATTTTCAGGAGCTGAAACACAAAACTTAAAATAGGAGGACCGATACGTAAAAATCCCAAGGATTTATCATGTTACATATTCCTTATCTATGAGTGTCGGTGCGGACCCAAGCACTCTGTACAATTGTTGTTTTGTTGATACAATGAGCATGACTAAGAAGAAGCGCCATTTGAGGTTTACTCGCCGTGGAAGCTCATCAATTAGTTGCCGGTAGAGGTGAAAACGAGTCAAGTTCGAGTCGAATACTACTGAGCTTAAGCTCGGTTCGAGTGGTTTAGCTCGAGTTCGACGAGTTTTAAAGTCTGAGCTCGAACTCGACTCGAGCTCGGCTCGATTGTACCAACTAAGCCGACTTGAGTTGAATCAAGCTGAGCTCGGTCCGAGTGGTTTTGCTCGAGCTCGACGAGCTTCAAAGACTGAGCTCAAACTCGACTCGAAAAATCTCAAGTTCGAACTCGGCTCGATTGTATCAACTAAGCCGAGTTTGAGTTGAATCAAGCTGAGCTCGACTCGAGCTCTGCTCGATTGTATGAATTAAAACAAACTCGAGTCGAGCCGGAATTCGAACTCGTTTAAGTAATTTTGTTGTACAAAATATTTGAAAAAAATAGAAAAGTTCATTTAGGCTCGCGAGCTTAAAGTGAGCTTAACGACCCGATAGCACAATGCTCAGACTCGACTCGTTTAATTACTCGAGTTTAAATACATGCTCGAACTAGACTCGACCTCATTTATACTCGAGTTTGAGCGGAGGTTAAACGAATTTGAGCCCGAGTTATTCGTGAGCAGTTCGGCTCGTTTTCACCCCTAGTTGCCGGCCCTCGGTCAAGATTTTTTCCTCCTTAGTGTCTAAAAAGGAAAAGATATCATGTTTTCTCATTGTAAAAACTAAAAAGACGTAAAATATATGATTTGGACAAAAATTGCAACGTGTCCTGTCGTGCAAAATAATTTTAAAGTAACCAAAATTAATGTTAAAGACGGTATCAGAAGCTTTTGCATGCATGCGACTTGGAAAAACACAAGTCGTCTTTTTCAGACCCTACAACTCATTCAATTCCTACGTAGCTTTTCTTGACTTACCTTTTTCCAATTGACTTTTAGACTACTTTTCTAGGAACTAACACTCCAAAATTTCGTCCGATATAGTATCCGTATAATGTCTGATATGAATATGTTACGGATACGGTCGGACACGTATTAGACACGTTAGAAAAGTTCCGAAAAAAGAAAATTCGGACACACGTATCCGAATTTTTATTGGTTATTTATTTTTTTTTAAAAAAAATTATTTTAAAATTTTTTATTATTAAAAAAGTATTATACAGTACTAACAGTAAATAGTAATAAATAATATAATATAACTATAATACTCAAATATTGTATTTTTTATTTTTATTAATGTAGTTAGACTTTTTCGCTTAAATTTATCTTAAAAGTATAAAATATTATATTATATATGAATTTTATTATTAATGCTATTATATTTTGATATATTCAAATATTTAAGTTATTTTTTTTAATTATTTATATTTTGTATTGTTGTGTTCGAACCGTAACCGTGTCCTACTTTTCAAAAATTATCGTGTCCGTGTCCGTACCGTGTCGAGTCTCCGTATCCGTATTCGTATCTGTATCTGTGCTTCTTTGCTATTTTTCCACCCTTTGTTTTGTTTGTACATCTGCCTACCCAAGAGAAGCTACAAGAGATAATTGGAGTTGTCGCGTATCAACCTCGTTTTTTTTTTCAAATTTTATATATTATTTTTTAAAAATAAAAAAAAATATGCTAACATATAATTACTCGGAGATGATATATATATATATTACTCCATATCATTATACGTTACTTTTAAATTATAGTTGGTATATTAGCGTTGAACACATACACACATATGTCGACACATCGTGATGTGTATGCACACAGATATGGAATTATGCTTTTTTGGCATATATTCAAAAAAAAAATTTATTTACAAAACTCGAATAAATTATTATTTTTAATTATAATTGTTAAATAATTATATATATATATATATATATATATATATATATATATATATATATATGAAAAAATTGAATAAAAAAAATTTGGATGTTATTTATAATTTTTATATTTTAAAATTCTTTTAAAATTATTTTTAAGTAGATATTTTACGATTCTAAAATTTTTTATTGATTACAAAAATTTTAAAATATCAAAATATTTATTAAAAATATTATAAATCACATTAAATATATTTTAATTATATATTTATATATATTAAAATAATTTTATAAGCTATCAAAAAAAATATGGACTTTTCAACAAAGCATTTTTTTTATTTCCACGAAAATAACTTCTCAATAGTGACTAGTGCTATTTTGTTTGACTTTGAATCAAAACGCAAAGGTCCAAGGAGAACACAGAAGATGCAGCTAGATCTACATAGCTATTTTGCAAGATCAGACACCTATAACTGGAATTAATAACAAGCCTAGTAATTCGAAAGTCGCACATTTATAAGAAAAATAAAAATTTACATTGCAGCCCCCTAAAAATAAGTTTTGCTTGTTTCAGTCCCAAGAAACGGGAAATGCGCCGACGTTGCGCTCCATGTCGGTATGCAAAGTGCAAACGTATTTTTGAGGGCTGAAATACAAAATATATGAAATGGAAGGCTGAAATGCAATTCCCGTCATAAGCAATTTTGTTACTATTTAAACTATTATATATTAAAATATATATGATATATATTCATATATAATATATAATTTAGGTTATGATAGAATTACCAAAAATTCCTTAACAGTATTTTATAAGAGAATAATAGCGTTACGAATTAGCCCCTTTTTTATGTATAAATTAGTCTTCGAAAACGTAAAAACACACCTGATGTGATGACACGCATCGTCATGTCAGATATTTTATTTTTAAAAATTAATTTATATTAAAGAGATTTGCACTGAAGTCCAAAAGATCTAAATATATTGCATTTAGGTCAATTTTATCAAATTCTTTACATTAAGGTCCAAACATTTTACACAAGCCATTTGTATGAGGATGTCAAAGTTATCAAGAGAGGTAGTAAACTATTGAGAAGGTGTTGTATTGCTATTTTTCAACACGAATATGTCAAAAGTTAATACAAGAGATGTTGTAATATCAAAGTGTCGGATGTGTCAAAAACTCATTAAAATATGTTATAATTGTATTAAAAAATATCAAATGATCAAAATAAAAAAAAAATTGAGAAGACTTGAGTGATGTGAAAATAATATAGAGAGACTATAGTACAATTGTCCACTTATATTATTTCTAAAAAGAAAAATGGGTGTTTTGCATTTTTATACCCCTTGATAGAATTTTACAGATATATCTGCTAACTTGATTTGGCGATTCTGTATCCTTTTAGCGTGTGAAATAATCAAAACATCCATATATTTTATTTTAATAAACGTGCTCTATTTTCTATCTCTTTTAACTGTAATTTTTTGCCTAAAAACATCCATTAATCATCTATCGTTTTTTTCTCTTCGCAGCATTCTAAATAAAATCGTAAAAATTTAAAAAAAATTCTAAAATTCTAAAAAAATTACATTTCATTCGGCAGTAAAAATGGAATATTTTAAATTTTTTTTTTTTGACAAATTTAGAGTATCTTTAGATATATTAGAAAATATTCGAATATTTAAAAGTATTTTTGAGGCACATATTCCATTGCCTTTATAATCTCAACCTATTTGTTATTTTGCATTATAAAAGCTTGCTTCTTTCTTGACTAGTAATTAGTGTAGGTTTTAGGGTTATGCTAATAAATGGATACCAATCCGTATAATTCAGTTGGTTAGCATAGTTAAATACAAAAAAAAAAAAAAAAGACTACAGTCAATTTTTTATAAAAAAATAGATTGAAAATTCAAATTTTAGTAAACATGATATATGAGAGATTTATCGTACTATTTATTTTTGATCGAAATATATGATAAAAATTAAACGGACAGTCACAAACCAAAAAGGAAAAAACTAATGAATGAGTGAACATGATTCTGCAAAAAAGAATCATAAGAGGCTCTTTTTGCAAAAATAATCCTAATTGTTGTCGGGTACGTTATCATTGGTTATTATTTCAACAACACCAAGAAGGAAAAAAAAAAGAAATTCTCTTACCATAAAAGATCTAGCTCAACCATTACAACGTGGATGGAATTTTTTATATCCAACCATAAAGAAATTCTAGCTCAAAAAATAAATTATAATATAATAAAATTTATTTCTACCAATTGTTTAAATAATTTGAATAAATTTTCACCCAAATAATATAATATAGTATAACCATTGCAAGAGCGGTCATATTATAATTTGAAAATCTGTTAGATTTTTCATATTATAAAGTGATTGTCAAAAATTAAACTTGCTAAATTTTTTCGGTTAATAAAATTTAGAATGGTATTCTCTATAAATTATTTATTACTATAACAGCATAAAATAGACAAATTTTCATAATAATTTTAAAAAAACATGTTTTTTTTTAAAATTTTTAAAGAGACTAATGGATCTATATTTGAAAGAAAAAAAAAGGGATAATTCCATATCAGCCCCTATTTCTTTAAATTTGTCGGATCAGCCCCTAAAAATATATTTTCAGGGGCTGATCCGGAAACCTTTTGAAAAGAAGGGCTGATGTAGAATTATTCGAAAAAAAATATTTATTGTTATAAAAGAAAAAAAGTATTTTAAAAAAAAAAAAAAGAAAAAAAAAATCAGCCAAACCCATGCGCTTCTCTTCCTCCTGCATCCATTTAAACCTCTCTCTCTCTCTTCTCTCTCTCTCTCTCTCTTACAAGAACAGCATCTCTCCAATTCCTGCTTCTTTCTTCTCAAATTAAATTATTATTACTATTGTTCTAATTCATCACCAGCAATCTGCAACACCACCGGATCCAATCTTCCCCAAAATGGTGGCTGAACCATGGATCAACAAGATCCGCAGCAAGAACAAAACCACCTCCTCCGCCGCCGCCACCTTCGCCGGAACCAGCTCCACTGTCGGTATCCTGTCGTTCGAGGTCGCCGGCGCGATGTCGCGTGCTTCTCACCTCTACCGAGCACTCTCTGATCCCGAAATCTCCCGCCTGCGCTCTCAAACACTCTCCTCAACCGCCGTCAGGTCTCTTGTATCCCCCGACGAGACTTACCTACTTGCCCTCGCTGCCGCCGAGTTCCTCGACGATCTCAACCGCGTCGCCGCCGTCGCCGCGCGCCTCGGCCGCCGCTGCTCCGCCGCTGATCCCGCTATCCTCGCCTTCGACCACGTCTACTATGATCTCCTCGCTGGCCGCCTTTCAACTTCTAAACTCCCCTCTCTCCTCATTTCGTCCTCTAATCACTCCTCCCCCGCCTCCGTGGTGCGAAAAATGGAGCGGCTCGTTGCGACCACTGCCTCACTCTATGCGGAACTCGAAACGCTCGATGATCTCGAGCAGTCGTCTAAGAAGCTACCAGCTGATGTTGACGCCCTCAAGGCGCTCGAGCAAAAGTTCCAGTGGCAGCGTCATGTTATCCGTCGCCTCCGGGGCTCATCTTTATGGGGTCAGAGTTATGAGAAGGCCGCATTGCTCCTTGCTAGATCGGTCTGCTCGATTTACAGTCGAATTCAAGTCGTGTTCGGAGATGCTTTGATTTCTTTGGAGTGCCAATCTGAGATCCAATCAGTACCAATCCAGATTGACTCCAATGGTAGAAAGTCTGGACAGATTCCACCACCTGATCATGCACGACTGAGATTGAATTGTGGAGCTAGTCCAGGGAGGCTTTTCTTTGAATGTCTTAGCTTGAGCAGTTCAGCGGCGGTGAAAGATGTCGAGGAAGATCATTTTGAGGATGAAAGTTTTGTTACTGCAGTAACTGGACCTCTTGTACCGTTTAGTGGAGTTACGTTCAGCGGAACTTTGTTCAGTGGAGAGCAGAGCCAGCCTAGAACTTCGGGTAAGAACAGAAGTTCATGGTTTGGACCAAAGAGCAAATTAACATCTCTAGCTCCTCCTTCAACTGTTGGTGGCTCTGCTTTAGCTTTGCACTATGCTAATATAATAATTATTATTGAGAAGTTGCTCAAGTACCCACATTTAGTAGGAGAAGAAGCAAGGGATGATTTGTACTCTATGTTGCCTTGTAGCCTTAGATCAGGTCTAAGGAAGAACTTGAAGTTATTCGTCAAGAATTTGGCGATCTATGATGCACCATTAGCACATGATTGGAAGGTGGCTCTTGATAAGATTCTGAGCTGGCTAGCTCCGATGGCACATAATATGATTCGGTGGCAGACCGATCGCAATTTTGAAAAGCAGCAGATTGTTTCGGGAGGGAATGTCCTGCTGCTTGAGACGTTGTATTTTGCCGATAGGGAGAAGACGGAGTCAGCAATATGCGAGCTTTTGGTTGGCTTGAATTATATTTGCCGGTATGAACACCAACAAAATGCTTTATTGGATTCTGCAAGTAGTTTGGATTTTGATGACTGTATCGACTGGCAAGTGAAGAATTAAATCCGACTTCACTTTTTTTTTTCAAAGAAAGTAAAAGGGGTGAGAACGAAGGATTGACATTTGTTGGCATATTTTTTCCTCTCTAGAGACCTTCAAATGACGAGTCGAACAGTCATCAGAATATTATGAGGTAGCGAGTTCTGACTTCTGATGTACATAATTCTTTATTTAAAAAGTCATGAATCTTACAAAGCTTAGTGCCTTAGCCATTCTAGACTATGATGAGTAGATAACTGGTGCTTTCTATCTGTGCATACTATGTTTCATCTTCTAAAGTACTCTGAGAGTTATTAGGAGAATTTTATATATGTAATTTGGTTTGCCCAGATTCCTCAATTTAAAATTTCTCCTTTATTTTATAGTAATAAGAAGTGCAGTTTCCTGAGTGTTTGTTTTATGTTTTAGAATATTTTATATAGCTTTTTTTTTTCAATCTTTCATTATCCTTCTGCTTCTAGTCATAGTTGAAGTGTAGGTGTTCACTACCAAATCTTCTGACAGAAAATGTTTACGTTAAAGGTTTTCCTAAGCCGGTGCTCTGTCTTTGAACTGTTTCCCTGGTTTAGTGATATAACAACTGGATTATCCTGAACCAACAAACTTAAAAAACCATTCAGTTTCAGTCCCCATGAAAAAAGAACTTAAAGACCATTGTCTGTAGGTCTTTGAACCTTCAGTTGCTTCTTGTTGCACTGGATTAAATTCACTTGTGAGTTATGAGAACATGTACATTTTCCTTGGTTCAAGATTTTTTTTAATGAATCGGAGTCATATATTTCTTTGACGCTATTTCGGTTTTGCTTTATCTAGCTTGTGTTGTCATTCTTATACTCATAAAATAATAAATATTATCTGCATTATATTATTGGTTTAGAATCAATACCTTTCTTTCTGATTTTAATCTTGGCTTACATTTCAACATTATAGTTGTCATTCTGGAATTAACAGTGGCATTCGTAAATTTTTGCACATATCATAATAAGTTATTATGTTATGTGAGTAAGCTTGCAGGCCTTGAGCACAGTTTTATTTCTGTGCCATATGTATTTGCAGATGGAAAAAACTACTCACCCCCAATAAACCACACACAACTAATCTCTACCACACATTCGTCTGGTAATCTGCACACTTATCTCGTGATCCGCACAAATTATCAAATTACAACTATACCCCTTGTGATATGTGGTCCTGATTTTGCCACGTATGCTATGTGGTTTATTGTGTGGTTTTTTGGGTGAGCATAGCAAAGCGCCAGATGGATACCATGCTTTCTCTTGTCTAGAAAAAAGTATGTCGTGTTTATTGTTGATCTTTTGTCGTTAAATCATTCATTTCTCTTTAGAAGTTTCATGAAAACGTCCCATGTGCATATTTGTTAGCAGCAGGTGTTCATTCTTTTGTTTCTCATTGCTTTTGTCATGGTCGGAGAAGTAAAGGGTAGGAGTTAGGTCTACATGTCGCATAGAAACCAAGATCATATGGGCAGCTGCAACAACTTTGACTATATAGATTATGCTTTCTGGAGACTAGATGCAAATAGATTAGGGTCTTCAATATGCAAATGTCAAACAATTTATCTTAGAGCGTTAAACTGATGCTGATGTTCTCATGTAACTTGTTTTTTTTTTTTGGAAATATGCAACTGGTTATTTCTTATGCTGTCAAACAGAAAAAAAAAAAAATTACCACAAGTAATTAATAATATTGGAAAACCTTGTTGCTTATATGTACCAGTTATATTTTTGTCTAGTGGTTAAGGAAGAGGGAGTTATCGATTCTATTCGGAGTCATGCATCATTTGCCTTTCTAGACAGTGTTGGGTAGGGGGAGTGTTTCCTTATGTATTGAATTTGAAGTACTTACACTTCTCCAGAAAAAAAAAAATGTACACTTGCATGAATTTTAACTTCCCTAAGTTTTATAGTCAGATTTAAGAATTCTTGTTTAGCTGCATACTCTTATCAGCTTAAGATCTTTATAGCAAGATTTTTGCCGAGCCGAGCAGAGCCAAATTTAGGTAGACTCGGATCTCGGCATATGGTAATCATGCAGTGCTAATGCACATTCGGTTTATCTGTAGAAGTAAAATAAAAAAACTTTTAAAGAAAATTAAAATTAAAATATAAGATTTTTTTTTTTTTTCGGCTCGTGCTGGTGGGCACATGTGGTAGAAGCTCCCTCGCTGGTCCATGTTGGTTCCGGTAATTGTCGACACAAGCACAGGCCGTGCAAATTGGCACTTAAAGTATGCTTTATACGAGATTACCATTTATAAAAGTAAGTTTACACTTGTCTGCAGTTGGTTGTTTATATTGCTTATACCCTTGGACCCTGTTTTATGATCATTCTCGTCCTTCTAGTTTGGCTATGTTGGTCATAAATCCTTGTTTCCACATGCTTATGCTTGAGATGAAAGGTAGGTAATAAGGGTTGCCTATGGATTTAACAGTCTTATTCTCATTTTATTAAGTGACTAACTTCAACTTTATATATGTTCATTGCACTTTGTATTATACGCTTAGAATCTGTGGCATTTATCCGAATATCCATTTTGGTTTGAGCCGAAGTAATAAAGCACTTGAAGCCAACCTTTATACCTATGATCATCCATTTTATAGAGGTGTTACAGACCTGACATCAACACTATTTTCCCATTCAGGAAAACTATACTGCAGTACTAGTTTTGGTTACATTTAAAAGCTGGAGAGTTATTTGCTTTCAATTTGATTGTCTTATTTGAGAAATGTGTTTCTGACGATTTCAGGGCTGATGTGGCAACTATATTTTTGCTGAGAACATCTTGGGAAGAACTACTTTCCATTTAAAATATCTTGGGAATGACCACTTTTCATGTGAAATAGATAGAAAATAAAAAGTAATTCTTTTGAAAGTGTCATCAATAAATATTCTTTATTTTCTTTTTAATTCCAGCACAAGTACAAGTTTCAATTGATAGCAATAAGAAGTGATTAAATGCATGCAATAGTTGTAGTTGTGGGTTGGTATAGTAAATGCTTCACCTATATTAGGAAATTGGTAATATCTAATGTAATTTTTTTTTTTTTGAAATTTTCTTTTCTGCTTTATGTTTAGCTTGTTGTCTTGCTTTACGTTTGATCATCCAAAATGTTTGAACTGTGGCTAATTTTGGTTGAAAACCAAATGTTTATCTTTATTGCGCGTGCTTGAATTTTTTGTATATTTATGTATTTCACTTGTGTGCTTGTATGCTTGCCTGCTTGAATGTTTCTGCTGGTCCTACAGAAACAGTCTCATGCGGGGCATGACTGCGTACATCTTATCCTTCCCAGATTTAGTCCAGACGGGACTGCACTTGATTGTTGTCACTGTCGTATGGTTTTAGACCGAATGCCTGCAGAAAATAGTTATGTCAGGTTCAACGAAAAGTTTATGGGCTTTTCTCAAGAACTAATGCTGCAAACCGGATAACCGAGCTATTAGTTCGTATCCTGCTCATTTTCGCTTTCTCCGAACATCCAAGGATGGAACTTGAAATCCATGTGCTCCTGAAACCCCGATACTCCCGTAATGCGGTAAATAAATATTGAAAAAAACTACTCATTCCCAACAAACTATCCAATAAATTACATACAATCAATCTCTACTACACATGCGTCTCGTGATCCGTACAATTCCTTCGTGATCCTCAAAAACATCAAAATATAGATATACTATCGTGATGTGTGGTCTTGATTGTGCAACGTCAGTATGTGTGATTTTTTGTGTGATTTTTTGGGGTGCATAGCAAAGCCCATAAATATTACAGTGCTTTCATAGTTACAGAAATCTTTTCCATTTGAACTTTGAACCTTGTTTTTAGTAAATGTGGAATGAGAGATTCTTGGGTGTAACGGTTACACCACGTCACTTCGTGTAACGGCCTAAAAAATATCTATTTAGAAGTATTTTTTGAAAAAACTTTCAACATCAAAGTTGTAGATTTTGACGAGATTTACAACTTTTGTGTTCAAAATTTTTTCAAAATTTTTTTTTAAAAATATATTTTGGGGCTCCAAAGTTTAACAGATTTGAAGCGGGTTTAAAAACTGTTTTAAAATCCGTTAAACTTTGGAGCCCTAAAACATCTATTTAGAAATATTTTTTGAAAAATTTTTGAACATAAAAATTGTAGATCTCATCGATATCTATAAGTTTCATTTAAATAGTTTTTTCAAAAAATAATCATAAAATTTATTTTTTTTAATTTAAACACGAGGGAATATATGCTGACGTGGCGTAAACGTTTCGTTGTAAAATTTTTCATGTGGAATAGTTTTTATTGCAATGATTATTATTGTAGGTTGCAGGATATTGATTGAATTTAATTTTGTCACCATCCAACTGCATTGTCCTGGCAGTTGACCCTTGTAATTGAAGCCTTTTATATGGTTGGCATGGAGGTGTTTTTTTTTTTTTTCAAATGTGGTAGACCTCCCAAAGTTTGTCCCAAAGTTTACCCTTGTAATTGTCCTGCTCAAAAAATTGATTTTTATAGGGGAATTTGCGTGTTTATGTCCTTATGTATTCGAAATTGCAAAATTATGCTCCGTTTAATTCGAGATGATATTTTTATTCTTCATTGACCGTTTGAAATGACAAAACTACTGTCGTCAAGAAAAATTTATGTGTTTATGACCTCATGTAATTTGAAATTGCGAAATTGTGCCCTCTTTAATACGAGATGATATTTTTTATGCTTAATTAATCATGTTAAATAAAACTACCTTCGTCAATGTAACTGCTTTAAGAAGAAAAAAAATGAGAATTTTGGCCTTTCATAGATTCAATTGGGTATAAAAAGTACTATTTCGAATTAGGAGACATAAAAAAATATAATTTCAAATTATGAGGGAATAAAAATGCAAAGGGTTTTGAATGCTCATCCAAGAAATTTTACAATAAATTACATAGCATACATGGCAACATCAAGACCACATATCACAATGTGTATAGTTATAATTTTGATAATTTATTTGGATCACGAGATAAATGTGTGGTAGAGATTAATTGTGTGTGGTTTATTAGGGGTGAGTAGCTTTTCCCAAATGTAAATGCGTCATTTTTATAATATATTTTGTGAAAAAAAAAAAATCTTGGGGCTCTATCAGTACTCATCATATTTATATGGACAATGCTAGAGCTCAGTTTTAAACAGCACAAAGCTCAAACCATGAGCTACATGAGGCTCAATAGAAAAATAATATTGGGTCAAAATTTGGGAAATTTTGAAATTATAGCAAATTTTGGGGGTCTGAAAATGCATAGAATGGTCATTATAAGAAGAAGGTTAGTTTGTTGAGGTTGGTTGAGTTCTATCATGTGATAGCTTTTGATGAGATATTAAATGGGATATCATTCAAATATTTGTACCCTCTCATTCTCTCGCAAACTGTCCCTGGACTAGCTAGCACGGACTTGGATACGATCCTGACACGCGATATAAAATTTTTTTTTTAAAAAAAGAATATCAGTACTGTTGAGATATGATTAAAAATATAAATAATTAAAAAATAATTTGTAATAAGTTATTGAATATTTGAATGTACAATAATATTTAAACAGTAAGAATATAATTAAAAAAGCAAATTAGAGTATATGATTATATTATATTATTTATTACTATGCACTATTAATATTATATAATATTTTTTTAAAAAACACATTATCTTTAAAGTAAGAGAAAAAAAAAAAGAGCACGCGTATCGATTATTCATGTTTGGTGTTCTGTTTAGATTTTTTATTTATTTTTTTGAACACTTCTTTGGTATGTTTTTTATTGATAAAAAATTATTTCAAAGTGCCAAAAAAGTAATAAATAAATTAAATTTAGATAATAGAAACTATCATAAACTATTTTTAAATTTAGTATATACTTATTTAAAGAGTTATATAGCATCTTAGGAATACGAATAAATTAAAATATTATCGTGAAAATACGTAAAGTGTGATAACATTAAAAAAATTTGACTTATTCTTATTAGCTAAGATCAATAGATCAATTATAATCAAATGACATTTATAATTAAAATATTTTTATCATATAATGTTTGTCATTCTAACTTATTCAACAATAGAATTATCAATTCGTATAATTAAAAAAGAAATAATTTAGATATATGAAAAAAATCTCCATGTAGATGAAAAATAAAAATTTTTATGTTAATTTTTTTTAAAAAAAAACTTTTAATTGGATTTTTTTACTTCAAAATTTAAAGGTTTAAAGAGAATTTTAAATTTTTTAGAAGAATTTTTCGAGCTAATAGTTGTGGAATCCCCTTTAAGTTTGTTAATTAGAGCTCCAAAAATCTATTTAAAAAATATCTTTAAATAATATTATAAACTTTATCGAAATTTATAATTTTATATAGTTTTTTTTTAAAAATAATACTTCTAAATTTTTTTTTTTTTTTTTTTTTAACACATAAACTAATAAATTTTTTGTTAGATACTAGACATACTAAAGTATCAATGCTGTATGGTCATGCAATGAGCGAAAACGAGCCCAATCGAGTATTATTAAGCTCAAGCTCGACTTGATTAGTTTAACTTGAGCTTGAATTCGAGTCGACTCGAAAATCTCAAGCTCGAACTCGATTCGGTTCAGCTTATTGTATTAACTGAGCAAATTGAGTCGAATTAGACGAGCTCGATCGAATCGGCTCGATTGTATGAATTAGACCAAGCTCAAGTCGAGTTCTAATCGAACTCGCTTAAGTAATTTTATACTTGAATAAAATAAAACAGTTTATATAGTCTCGCGAGCATAACGAACGAGTAACGATGTTCAGTTACTCGAGCTTAAATTCATGTTCGAATTCGACTCAGAGCTTGATAAAATTCAAGCTCGAGCAGAATTTAAATGAGTTCGAGCTGAACTACTCGTGAGCGGGCGTGGCTCGCCTGCTTCCTGAGAAAGCAGGAGCAGAAACTGACGGCCCAAATCATCAGATCTAGGAGTGTGGTTTTCGAGACATTATATAAATTTTTATTGACTTATTGACCTATTTTGGAATATTTTAAAAAAAAATTTGAACTAAAAGTTGTAATTGATATGATTATAAATTTTAATTGAAAATTTTTCGAAAAAAAACCGAACATAATGTTAAAATGATGAAATAGTGTTCAATATTTTTTCGAAAAATTTTAAACTACAAACTTGTAAATCATATCAAAATCAGCAACTGTTAATTAAATTTTTTTTTAAAAAGATTAAAATAGGTTAAATAAGTCGATAAAATTTTATATAATATTTCATCATCTTACAAATATGATAGAATAATATGAACCGTTCATTTTTTTTGGCTTCCTTCTATCGCAAAAAGCATGCGAGCCGCGCCCTGGAGCAGCTCGACTCATTTTCAATCTCTAATTATGCGCACCATACTGTGCAGAAGATCCGCGATAACGTGTAGCGGCTCGGCGCAATTCTTTTGATTTCGTCTTCGTCTCCACGGACCTCGACAGAAGTCCACAAAATCGAAGTACCCCAGCAACAGACCAGAGAGAGAGAGAGAGAGAGAGCCAAATGGGGGAGGACCTATTTGACGGGCTGCCGGCACCGTCCGCCGTCTCCCTACCGGCGGAGCCACCGTCGGGCGATCAAGATCCCTCCATCTCCGCCGCCAAAATCCGCCGTTCGTCGAGTCCGCTGCCGCCAGCTCCGGCGCTCAAGAGCGCCCTCAAGCGTGATAAACCACCCGCCACCGAGAGCCGACGCCCTCGGCTCCTCCGCCGCCAGCTCCGGCGCTCAAGAGCGCTCTCAAGCGTGACAAACCGCCCGCCGATCCCTCCGCGGAAGGTTAGTTCATGTTTAATTACTTCAGAAACTGTATTCTGCTTATGATTTTACTAATCCGAAATTGCTTAAAATCGGTTTGGATGTATAGTTAGCGTCAATAAATTTTGATAAAATGATTCATCTGTTACTATGAGTATGTGGTGAATTGTCATATTCTAGATCCAAGAATCGTCCATTATGCATAATTGTCGCACAGTAGATAGTTGATGAATCCAAGTCCTCTTCCCCATCCCATGTCCCTTTCTATTTGTCAAGTCTATGTTAAATGATATGTCTCCCACTTTATGACAGGGTGAGATTTTATGTTAGAACAGGCTAAATAAGAAATATAATGCATGTCCATTAATTGGAGTAATGGGCAAAAGATCGGATAGAGAGTCGGAACACAGGATTTGGTTCATAGTTAATGAGCTGAATTTTAATTGATATTCATGTCTTCTGTGGGTGAGTTCTAGCCTTGAGGTGGGTAATCTAAGTCAAGTTGGAACCATCTTTTGACAAATACAATAAAAAGCAATGTAGCACGCACACGGACACGGATACTTAGACACGACACTGGGACACGCCAATTTTAAAAGAAGTAGGACATGGGTACGGCTCGGACACGGCAATAAAAAATATAAATAATTAAAAAATAATTTATACGAAATATTTAAATATCAGATAATATAATAATATTCAATAATAAGTTCATTCATAATATAATATTTCATGTCTTTGAAATAAATCTAAATATTAAGAGTCTAATTATATCAACTAAAATTAAAAAAATATATAATATTTGTGTGTATAAAATCACTATTATGTATAGGATTTAACTCTTCTTAAAAAACAAACAAAAGAAAAATTCTTTTAAAAAAGTGAAAAAATGATATATATACATATACACGCGTTGGACACGCCAAACAGAAGTGTCTGACACGCATGTCCGAGTTTTCTTTTTATTTTTTCCGGATATGCCACGTGGCGTCTGATACGTGTCTGGGCGTGTCCGAGGAAAATGTTGTATCTGACACGTGCACGGACACGTTGACATTTTCGGACTGTCCGTGCTACATAGACGAAAAGTTATATGGCAAATAAAAGTGGTTTGTGATGGTTAGACACTCATCAACATGGCAGAGTACCTCGGCTCAATGCCCGGAAGGGAGATGGGAGATTCTAGTGGATCAAAAAAAAGGAAAAGAAAAGTTTTGCATCTAATTTTATAGACATTGAAAAGGCATATTATAGTGTACCTATTAGATGTACTTATATGGTTTTGGACAAAAACAAAGTATGTAAATTTTACATTGAAGATATTAAGGACATGTATCATAATAACATAACACCATTTTCGGGTTAATAACTTATAAAAGCTTTGATTATATTGTAAAAACTAACATTGTCAATAAAAATGAGGAATATATTGACCAAGCTATATATAAACATATAAGTTATTTATGTAATGTATTACTTGCATATTTAGTAACTATTTTTCGGGGATATAAAAATTGATGGTTTACAATCCGAGCCTAAATTTTGTAGCCCTACATTTTTACGTGATTTCGTGACTACTTTGCAATGCTGCTTTGTTACCTATTTAACTTGAACTTACAATTCACTTGTCTACCTTTGAACACTTTATTGAATCTTTATAAATACCACTGTGTTAAAATGCTGTGGTATTACGTCTTTCACTCATATTTACTAAGCAATTCATTTATCTACCTTTGAAGCTTTATGGACTCTTCATGGTATCCTCAGTGTCTTGGACTCTTCCATGCAGTTAGCAGAAACAATTTTCGTTCATATAAACCAAGTTACATGAGTGAACTTTGTGTCTATAAGGTTAAATACATTCATGAGAGAAAGAATAGATTCAACTCACTCTTTCATGTGCATAATAATTCAATATGAGGAATATGTATTGAATGCGAAATTATAATGAGATTTGTTTTAAAGTTATGTGATTTTAGTTTTTGTTGTAGTTGCACAACGTGGGAGCGAAAGGAGCAACTTTAGAAAAGCGTTGGTTAGGAGTGTTTAGGAGGCGTGTAGATAAAAAATTGTAACTAAAAGAAATTATCTTGCAAATTAAATCTATGTTTGTGAAAGCAACATGATTCAGTAGGTTCGACCAAAAGAGCAGTTTGACTGTCAAGTTGTGATTTTAACATATGAAGCACGGACACAGATTCGGGGACATAACACAACATGGACGTGGGGTTCAGCAGTTCCCTAAAAAACATGGACACGACACGGTGACGATACAACAATTTTTTTTAATATTATATGTATCAATTGTATAAAAATGTAAAGATGTGATTATGTAATGAAATATATTTCTATTTAGAAATTTGACTCGTTTATCAAAATTTACATGATGGTGCCAAATTGTCTATATACTACATATACTTACAAAAACATAGCTCTTTACGTCATCATGTACAAATTTCACAAAAAAACCTCCATCTTTAGTCTAACTTGATTAAATAGTAACTGCATCGTCATTGCTATCTCCCCCAACTGTAAAGAGCACTCTCTCCAAAGTTGGCTCAACAGTTAACTTAAAGTCTCATTTTAAATCTAGACTTCAAACCCTAGCAACAATTTAATTTAAACCTAAACGCTAGCAAACAATTTGAAGTCTTAATTTAAATAAGAAATGCAGTCCAAATTCACATATAATAAGAACTCAGAAATGCAACTACCTAAACCCTAGCAAAATGCATCTAATATAAAAGCTCATAATTTAGAACTTAGATCAGAACTCATAATCTTACAACAAACAATTCAACATATTATTCATGATTTACATCAAACAATCAACAATTTCAGTCGATTCAATAATAATAATAATAAGGTCGCGGCTAGAGAGGAGAAGCAAAGTCGCGGCGCCGGCTTCTAGGAGAGGGGTGAGGAGGTAGCGCGCTGGCGACGAGGAGAGGTGTCGGCGGCGATGGCGAGAATCGGGCGTAGTCTGGCGCTGGCGATGACGCGCGGGTGAACAGACGCATGCAGCTGACGAAGAGAGGGGTGAACACACACAAGTTGTGCAATGTTTATCTTTATCTGTTGTTGTTAAGTTAATGGGTCATGTCTGGACTAATTATAATCGCTTCGGATGCGAACCTTGGCCGCATCTTGGACGAACCAGTCGGACGCGGGTTTAGCTGCTCAAGCGAAGATCCGTGCTTCAGAGATTTTAACACTACGCAAAAAGAATGCAGCATGTTGGACTGCACATGGGTGCTGAGTCAGGCTAGACCTTTAAAAGATACAAAAAATTAGAAAGAAACAAAGGTAAACATGTCAAGAGCGTGACTGTCTTCTTCCTCGTTATCACTTCCGAAGACGACATTAGATGTTTGGATTCTTCGGAATCATAAAAAATGCAAAAAGCAGAGAGAGTGGTATTGCGGACCCTAATCTCTGTGCTCTTCTCCGTCTCTTAAGTAATTCTTTCTAAAAAAACACCATTTCCTTTTTTTTTTGTGCTGACATCGTTTATAGAATTTGGGCAAGTAATTGTTTGTAACTATTCTGCATACAGAATCGTCTCAAAAACGTTTAAGATTCAAGACAACTGTTGATGCAACGGTAACACAGATCATCGAGGCTATGCAAAAGATAGCCTCACACATAAAAAATGCCTCCAAATTCAGTAAAGCTTCAAAACTTGCCTTGCAATTGATCCAGGCTGGAAGTGTCAAGGCTGAAACAAGTGATTACTTTTTTGCTATTCTGAATGCTGCAATGTCTTCGCCTTTGACCTGTAATGATGCTTCACTAAGAGCAGATTATCATGCCCTATTCTCAGCTGCACAAGATGTTTCTGAGGTAAATTTTAAAATTTTTTTAATATTGTCATGCTCAGAATATTGTTTTCATATATTCTGATTTCTACCTCAGTTCTTTTTCATGTGAATATTATAAATGATTCGCTATGTACAGTTCTTCAATAAATACCAGAAAAACCAGTTGACAACATGGGCAGTAAGGGCTGTGATTGCAAATGATCTGTTCACAGATGACAGCTTTGTGGTAAGATTCTTTTAAGTTCTAATCAAGTATTTTTTTTTTGTAAATCGAAATGAATTACGTCGAATGTGCAATGTTATTCAGCTATCTGATTTACTGATGTGTAGTGATGCAGAAAGTACGGGCCGCAGGCTGGCCTGCATTGAGCCTGCACGGGCCGAGCCGGTTCGGTCATGCTCAATGGCTTAAGATGTGCGGGCTAGCTCGCGGGCCGGCTTGGGCTCAATTTTCAGGACTGACCCGCATGGCCGAGCCCAGCCACCCTGATGGGCAGATCCGCAACCCGTGGCCATGGGCTTTTTTTGCATCTTTATTGATGTGTTCTTGTATGGAATATAGAAGAATAAGCCTAGGAATTAAGGATGAATTTACCTCATTTTTATCCAAATTCTACTATTTTGAACTTTTTCCTGAGTGTTATTTAATAAGAGAATGTACACTGCTACCCACTTCCTTCCACTTCTGTGTTAAAGTCATTTGTAATTGTACGTAAAGAGTGCAAAGTCACTTTTAGTTCCTTAAAATTGATTTAAAGATTAAAACAATATATGGGTATTTTAAGCTATAACAAAATAATATATGTTATAAAAATTATTATCATATGATTAACTATATATCATAATATTGTATTATAATAGTGTTTTTTATTCTTATCATACGGAATAAGGTATCTGTTAAAATAAATAAGTACATGTGTATTGTCTTCGCTTTGGATTGTCAAATTTCTGTAGCTATGCTTCACTTTCGTGTTGCATTATACCTAATGTATAATCATATAGTTTAAGAAAATATTCAAGAGCTGAATCATGGAAGGTATCTATAACCATGGTTTTCGGTGCTGGTCGGCAGTGTGCCTTGTCCCGGCAGTTGTCGGCACGGCACGTGTCAAAAAATTTTGTATTTGAATTTTTAAATTAATTTTATATTTTTATTTTATTTTTTAAAAAATAACAAATAAATATATATCGGCACGGCAGCACGGCACCATTGGGATGGTCGGCACGTGCCGGGATCTAAGTTTTTCGAAATTCTGCTCGGCTGGGCACAAAAAACCTTGTCTATAACTGAATCATATAGTTTAAGAAAATAATCAAGTACTATATATTTACATTTTATGCAGGTAGCCTGGTCAATCATTGTTTCCTAATTAACATTTAAATTGATATATGTTCGTCAGTTCTCAAAAGCGGCTGGAAAGATCAAAGAGCTAATAGCTAGTCTTCCCCGGCGACGACTGATGACGACAACGATGAAGCAGCTGATCTTGCAAAGGCTGATAAGTTGGAGGCTGAGCCGTTAGCTGTTGCAGATGAGCAGAGCAAGGACGCTTCTGATCCTTTCGGCTTAGATGATCTCCTTCCAAGTAACTGTAAAAAAGATAGCAAAGCAAAAGCGAAGGATGTAGCCGTCGCGAATATAAGAGCTGAAGAAGAAGAATCCAAGAGTTCTTGAAAGATCAAAGAGAAGCATTGTTATTGTGTTTGGAGATCGCAGCCAGGAGATACAGGGTACCATGGTATGTAATTTTGAATCCTTTATCGCTTCTCGATTTTGTAATTTTGAATCCTTGTTAGATATGTCTTTAGGGCCCCAGATACTATTTGAAGTTAGCGTTCTGTCCGCATCATTTGGCTCCCGGGAGGATACTCTCACCTCGAGAGTGTCCCGTCGCACGCGAGGGGGCGTACAACGCGTTTATCCATCAGCGCATATTTTATACGCAACTAGCGACGTAGGGAGTCGAATCTAGGGTAGTAAGACTTCTTAAGGTCCATCCTATCACCGCGACATTCCACCACCCCCTCTAGAGATGCAAAAAAAGCTCGCGGTCCGTACGCAGCCCGGTTGGGAAAACCAGTCCGCATGTGCGGGGCGGGCCGGCCAGGCCTGCGAGCAGCCCGCTCGGGCTTATACTTTTTTTTTTTAAATTTAGGCCGGCTCACTGTGCGGGCTGGCCTGGGCCCGCACGGTTTGCAATACTAACCCCCTCCCCCCCCTTGCTGTTTAATAGTCAAAAAGTTAATATTCGTCTCATCTGCAGGTGCCAGACAGCTATCGACATATTGGTCAAGCATGCTTTCGAACATGTCGATAGGTTCACAGCTAAACAAAGAGACGCAATTGAGAAGCTTTGGGCGTCGGTGCGGGATCAAGAGATCAGAAGGAAGCAAGGGAAATCCGTTACCGGGAAACTCGACATGAATGCCTTCGAATGGCTTCAAGAGAAATACGCGGGTGAGAAGATAAGCATTCGACATGCCGTCGGAGGAGGCGGTGAACGTCGTGCTCAGCAATGGCTAGGTTAATTGCTTTTGATTGCTTCCTAACTTGGAAGGTATGTACTTTTTTTCTCCTTTTTGCCCCTTATAAACATATTTTTGGGAATTTTTTAAGGAGTTTGTTAATTTGCAGGCCTGAGTTAGGTATAATTTAGTTATGTACATTAAAAACATCACGAGTTTATGTGAAAACCAAACTACAAATCTATATTCCCTAAATTTAACTACCAAATGAACTTGTGGCACATTGATTTGCCGGAGAGTCGGACCTTTTAGATATTAAGTTTGTACGCTCGACATGTGTCAGGAGCTGGATCTGCAGTGGACGATTGACAAACGTCAATTTCAAGCCAAAAAAATGTCGATGAATGTTGAGATTTTTCCGAGTATCTTAGAAGGAATGAGTTTGGATGTTTGAATTCTGACGAAGGAAGTTTGATTTTTAAGGTTGATTGTTCCAACTTTTGTGATTAATGGCGCAATTTGTCAATTTTTGTGATTAAATTCAGGTGTGGATCGAATTTTTTATTCTGCGGACTTATATATTTACGTGTCTTTATGGTACAAGAAATCAATATCGGAAGCAATTAGATATCCACTTCATGAATAACTACTTGGAAAATATAAAAAGAGTTCATGTTTATAAAATTGCAAATTAGCCTTTGCATTTTCACCTTTTTAAAAAATCTTTGGTGGGGAACTAAAAAATGTCCCAGATGGCTTGTGTAGTGTAGCATTGCCGGGATTTATGTGGTAGTGTTCGGACTGAAATATTTCACGCGAGGTATTTTAGTGCTTCCGCGGGCTAAAATTCTGAGCGAGCTAAGAATGTCTTATACGAGAGCTATAAAGTGTTTTGTAATGCTAATTTAATATTCTCACTCAAGGGATTGACTTTTGTGAGTTTTGCAAAGGGGACAAATGCTAAAATACTTAGCAAAATTAATAGTTCTCTCTTTTTTTTCTAGCTTGTCTAACTCGACAATAATAATATTTCAATTAAATTATACTGCGGCGGATCTAGGGAGGACAGATGCAGGCAGCTATGTTCAAGAAAATAGCTTGTGCAGCTCCATAGAACACCAAAATAAATTTTATATTGTGGAAACATACTTATTCATACTATTTTATTATGCATAAATGGTATTGACTTATATAACTTATGTAGCTCTTTATGCAATATAAGATTCAATTCTTCTAGCACACCAGATCGGAATTTTATTTTTTGATTCACTTTTTGATCGTAGCTCTGCTTCAATACGGATTGATGTGTTGTAACTAAAAATTAATATTTTTAATAATATAGGAGTTGATGTACTAGAAAATTTCTCTCATTATTTAAAATTTTTTTGACTCTTCTATGTTATCCTCATTGCTTAGGAAAGTTGTAATAAATCCAAGTTTTGACTACTCATGAAAGACTTCGAGAAGTTTCTAGATCTCCGCAAGGGAATTTGGTCTTTTAATACGTCTCCGCCGGCGGAGTTGGACTTCAACATCAAATAATCAATGCATTATTTTATCCATTTCTTTTTTTTTTTTTTTTTGATAATAATATTTTATCCATTTCTAAACTCCTCCCTTTGTCCACACCTTCCAATACGTATTTCAATATAAAAAATGCTAATACTTTCCGAAAAATACTATGTATTATCTCAAGTTTATATCCACAATACTTGAGCACAAAAAATTAATTTAATAGTATCTTATATTTTAATATAAATTAATTAATTAATTTAAATAATTTTAAATTTTATTTAATAATTTTTATAATATTTATGCGACTTATCTTCTATAGGAATTTATAAATGTCTAATTTTTCTTCCTTTTTGTTTCATCTGTTAGTATTCTATTTCTTTAACTAAAATATTTATGTGGCCTTAAATTTAACTTTTGTGATTATATTTTTTATATTCAATTAGTTTTATTTTTATTATTGTTATTCTTAACACACATATTATACATATGTCGTACGCTTGTATCTATTATGAGGGCGATTATTAGATATTTACGTAATAAATAATATGATAAGTATTGAATAAAATTATCTATTCAATATTTTTTAAAATATACTTTATTATATATATATGGATTAAATAATAAATAATATCGTTTTGACTGACGCATTAATATTTAATGTTCTAAATTGCGTGATAAACTCCTGCACTCCGGCTGACCGTAGACAACATTCTCCCCCTCATCCTCTTCTGAAATTCAAGCTGCATAACATTCAAGACCTGAGTCGCCGGCGATCTCCAACCGCCATATGGCATACAAATCGCCGCCACAGCGACGACGGAGACCCACCGCCGGCGCCACCGCCCTCCGACCCATCTATCTCTTCGTTATACTTCTCTCTCTTACTCTACTACTCCTCATCACCGCTGGTTCTCTCCACGCAATCTCTTATGTCCTCTCCAACGCCAACACGCTCGGACGCCGCTGTGCTCCGCCATTGCAGTTCGCCGGTAGTACTATCCGGCCGAGCATATCCATGGTGAGTTTGTCAGACGAGAGAGGCGGCGGTCGTAGGTCGTTCCGAGGAGTTATGGCGGTGGCGGCGGCGAACAAGAGAGCTTACGCAGCGAGCAAAGGATATGATTTCGTGGACGTCAGCGAGCTCATCGATCGAAGCCGTCCGACGAGCTGGAGCAAGATCAGAGCCGTCAAATCGCAGCTGAAGAAGAACTACGACTGGGTGCTTTGGAACGACGCCGTACGTTCGTGAGAGCTCTAGCTTTTAAATTTTTTTTTTGCATTTCAGCCCTATTTCAAAATCATTTACGAATTAGGCCGTCAAGTCAAATGCTTATAAATCAGCCTCTAATTTTTTTCTTTTTCTTTTTTATTTTTATAACAATCTAATGCTTGATTATTATTATTATTTGATTTTTGCTGGTTATTTTGATTTCAGGACACATTGGTTTTGAACCCGAATATCTTGCTGGTAAGAACTGAATTTATTTATTGTTTTTTTTTTTTTTTTAGTTTTCTATTGGTAATAATTCAAATTTTTTATGCATGGTTTCACGTGGGTGTGACTGTATATGTTATTATGATATATAATGATAATGGACGTACTAGCATAATCCTTATTTTAATTGCAAAGTTTGTCATTGTTTTCATTTACCCATTATCTGACTCAATTTTTTTAAAGGAAATTTACTGTTCAGCCCTCCTAATTTAGGGTGTCGCAAATCAGCCCCCCGAAACGCCAAGTGGCGGCACGCGCGTGCCGCCACGTCGGCGGAAAAACGGGTTTCGGGGGGGGACTGAACAGTCAAAAACGGAAAACGGGAGGGCTGAACAGTAATTTTCTCTTTTTTTAATTTGTCTTTTTTTTTCCCGTTATTTACTCCCACTGTGACGTTCTTGAATTTTATCTAGATTGTTCAAAATACTTAATATAATTTTATTTTTATATTTTTTTATTGTTGTATTCAAATCATATTCGTGTTCTATATTTTTTAAATTATGTAATTTGTGTCCTTATCGTATTATATTTTCGTACCCATTTAGATTGTCGTTTCTTTAAATTAATGTGAAAAACGTTGACCGCCTACTAATCTTATTTAGCCGCCGAAGATAAATTTTGGGCTGATTAGGGCCCACAAGCCCATCTTAAATGATCTGGTTATTGATTGGATCCATGGATCAATTGTTTTCAACACTAAATACTTCCTTAGGTTTTTTTTTAAAGGTTTTTTGAGCTAAAATCTTTATTTTCTACAATTATAGTTTGAACTCAAATTTATTAAATTTCATAATTTTCTAGGTATATTTTAAAAAAAAAAAAAAATAGCACCAAATAGGCATTTCTAATGACGGTCATCAAATCCATCAGGTGAGATCAAAATTCTATAATTGTGCTGTATAATTGTTCTAATTTTGATAAATAATTTTATTAAATTGGGTTATAGATAATATCATAATCCATGTCTTAAACGATTATCAGGAAAATGTTATTGCAGCAGCAATTGGGCACTCAAACATCAATTCTTCTTTTCCGGATCTAATTGTGACAAAGGACTATAATGGGGTCAATGCAGGTACAAATACCAAATTATCATATATATATATATATATATATATATATATATATATATATATATATATATATATATATATATATGGGCAATTCTCAGACCTAAGAATAGCCCATCTCAACTGATTTTTGGGCCGTCAGATCGCGTTGACCCGACGGTGTTCGCACGCGTGTTTTTCAGCTGAAAGTCGCTAGCGATTTTTTGCTGAAAATTGCT